>VOPJ01013946.1:0-97080 GCA_014673585.1 Semibalanus balanoides
CATCCATGGCATACTAAGCATACAGCCATCAGGTAACACATCAGGATGCGTCCAACTTTCAACAAAACTACTGCAATTATTAGTGGACCACTTTGTTCATCCCGTTGACTATCACTCCTGACTGCCGTCCAAAACGAAACAAGCGTAATTCAGTTATGTGCATTTTGAGAGAAAAGGCACCATATTATGGAGAATGTAAAGGGGAGAAGGTATATTTATCAATTTGTAAGCATAAATACTGGGTGTATTTCAAAATATTTTACAGTTTTGAAAATGTAAAAAAAACAGGGCCATGTCTTAACCATAGCAGAAAAGCGTAACCCAACGTAACTGGTGAAAAGGAGCATAACTAGGTCGATACTTTTCGCCAACGTTCTACAAGGAAAAAACGTTTATCTACACTAAACGCTCTTCTTTCGTGGGTTTTTAGACAATATGGAGTCCAAACACCTATATAACCCCAGCTGTCAGCAGCCATTCTGACCTCCTCCTGCCGGAAGCCGGCGATGCGGTTGTAGCTGCCTGGGTAGCCGTGGAACCTGCCCTTGAAGAAGGCGATGTAGAAGATGGAGGCGTAGTAGTTGATGAACTGCAGCAGGTAGATCTTCAGCGTGAGGCTGTCATCGTACTCGGACTGGGTCCGGGGCAGCTCCAGGTCTGTCAGATACTCTGCCAGTCTGTCATACACCTGTAGGCGGGACAGGTCAGGTCAATTTCAGCCGTGTCTGGTTGTGTAGTGTACGTCCTACATATCTAATATGAAATATATCAGTCATGCGGGGTATGTGAGCCGTGCCGGCCGTCTCACCATGTTGAGCAGCAGCACGATGACCAGGTTGATGCTGGCGGCAGTGGCGTTGGTGAAGAGCATGGCGTAGCTGCTGACGTAGTCGTCCTTCCAGTAGGCGAGCGAGGCCAGCACCGACAGACGGTACAGCACCACGCCGATGATGATGGCGATCGCCACCGTGATCTGGGACGGAGAGGTCACCACGGGTCACGGTCAGACGCGGAAGACTGTAAAGAAGACACTGTCACGGACGGATACGTGTTCTGGTGAGAGCCAAGCCATCCAACTAACGCTGCCTCTTGACCAGGGACTGCCAAGGCGGTGAAAATGTGTAGAGGCAAGTTAGATCCGTTTACACGAGACGATGGTCAATGCAACTTCACTCGGTCAGGGTCCCCTGCAGTCAGCTTCGGAGAGCAACACGTGTACCGCCCGCGAACTTGAACCGATCAGCTCCGATGCATCTGAATCGGCCTCCCGACCCCGCCTCGGCCGCAGCTGAACTCACCAGTAGAAGGATCACCGACACGCTGATCATGAGCCGGGGGAAGCGCATCTTCCAGAAGCTGACGTGCGGCTCCATCTGCTTCGTCACCACGTTCACCTGCCGGACGCAGAGTCAGGCGGCAGTCAGAGGAGGATCCGGCAACTATGGCAGCCGGCTCATCCGCCAGCTGAACACAGTATTGTGCGCTTTGATGTGGCTTTCACGCCCAGAGATGAGATAATTACAACAGACACTATTGAAGATATAAATTTAGAGCAATGTTTATTGCTCTGAATTTCTATCTACAATAGTGTCTGTTGTAATTATCTCATCTCTGGACGTGAAAGCCACATCAAAGCGCACAATACTCAAGCTTCTAAATCAACACACGCCGGTACAGATCTTCGGCATCCAACCAAAGCCACTTTCAAACTTCCAACTCTCCGTATTGAAGCCCTCCAAATGAAAGGCTGCAGGCGAGGGAGCCGACGCGCACTCACCTCCTGCTTGAGGTCCTTCAGTTTGGTGAGGTACTCTGGCCGCGGGTGCTCCTCCTTGACGTCGAAGCCGGTCAGGTCCCAGCGGTGGGTGATCTCGGCCGAGTAGCGCTTCCAGAACTCGAGAAACAGCGCCGCTGCGGCCGACGGGAGACACAGACACAGAGTCAGAGGTCATTATTGATGCCGACCGAGTACCGACCCAGCATACAGCACGCGGGGGAAGTCCTGACCGCCGAGAGCTGCTTCTACCCGGACACCAAAACATAGAGCTCCAGTCTCCTTCATATTATGTCCTAGGCTCAACATGCCTAGTAAAATGGATTAACCTTAACCACGACTTTAAGCATGTGTGTGTTCACAAAGCACTGCATCAATTGAAACATAAACCATTGCCTCACTGTAGTGCATCATGAATGTACCGGACGCCAGCATATCCAACTGAGTATCGAGGCAGCACACGAAAGCAGTGCGAAAGGACATACCCCAGAAGGACATGAAGATGGCGAAGAAGAGCGTGGACGGGTTGTCGATGAGGTAGGTCACCCTCGAGTGGACGCACGTCTCGTTCAGCCGCCAGTAGTCGCAGAACACGTCGCAGATCGGACACATCCAGGTACCCTCGTCGGCGCAGATGTCGTTACTGAAACGCAGCCGGTTCAGCTTTGAGTATACAGGGTGGCATGGCTAGTGGTGACAGAAATTTGAGCACAATACATTGGTGATTTTGCTCTGCCCGGATGGGAACTGAAAACTCAAACGCAAAGTTCTGAGGAGGACTTGTTTTAACACCACTGGTCATCCTACTTTATTTGTTAGTAGACATGCCCTACATAGCTGTCCACATTAAAATTAATGTCCGAACTACCTGATGAACCAGAGTAGGGCACTAGCAAGCATCTCTCCGGTCTCGAACAAACGAACACCAAACTCCGGCTTGCACCAGCCTGCCTAGTGAACCCACTCTAACAATGCACCGCTGTCACATCCACCCCCTCACGTAATCTCACGTAGGCACGTCGTCATAGATGGTGATGAGACCGTAGATGAAGCAGATGATGCCGACGATCGCTGGCGGGATGAGCGCGTACGTGTAGAAGCCCAGCCAGGCGAAGTACATGCCGATCTTGACGCCGAAGTAGTCCTCCACGTAGTCGAGCGGCTGGTGCCGGTAGAACTTGCGCAGGTTGGCCCATTCGTAGTACAGGAGCGCCCGTGAGTTTCCTAACCGCCTGAAGTCGCCCTGGACGGTGGAAATATAGAGTGATGTTGGTGTTCTGTAATTCCGATACAGCGAATAGTTTGGCAGCTTAATGAGATGACGAAAAACCGGACGGTAGAAGTAGACAGGACGGCGACAGATAACATTCCTGAGCGGAGTCCTCCCATGTCAACTCTTCATCTTAGGAAGCAAAGCAATCACATAAGATCACAACAACACGTCATCTCATACAGAATTAAAAAGGTGATAGTTATCGCTTTCTTACACTTTTAACTATCACTTATAGCATAGTTTACTTTCACTTTCTAACACTATTAACTATCATTCTATAATACTATTAACTATCAAACATATTCACACAGCCATCGCCATTAACTATCACTCAAAGGTACAAAGGTATGATTGATACCTTTGTTTATCATTACGAGTAGTAGGTACATATGATCGCTTTGATTTCCCATCATATAAACAGCCACCCAACCACAAGATTGACGCCACCCACGAACCAGTATGACCACTAGCCACCACACCGCACTGACCTCGTGTGGAGCGTAGCTGGCCATGTAAGTGGTGTCAACCAGCAGCTTGTCGATACCAAAGTCCATCTTGGGCTCATGTGTGGTCGATTGTTTCACGAACCACTTCCGTTTCAGAATAAAAGCCACGACGCGTGCGCGAACAGCCGGGGTGAAAAAGTCCTCGGACATGTCAAACCTGAAACGGTAACAGCATAAATTATATGCATTATGTTCCTTTATGAATGCATGCGCATCGTGCGAAAAAAAATAACGCTCGAAAATATTGCAAGTTCTGACCGACAATAACGAAACGGGAACAGAACGAGGAAATAATGAAAACGGCACGGAGACAGAGCGAAGAACGGAGACGGAATAGGGACGGACCGGGAGCGTTACAAAACACGGCGACAGGAAAGGAATCGAACCAAAGCATACAAACAACATATCAAATCGTCGATGACCGCTTGTCGATTGAATATACGTATGTATTTACATAGAGAACAAACGAAAACGAACATAAACTGTTTAAGCAACACTAATCGGATAAAAAAGTTAAATACCAGAAACCAGCACCATCAATACGAGTCTTCCAAGAGCAGAGACGTGAGGACAGAATGTGGAGCAGGGGCTGTATTTGGTGGTAACCCAGTCATCACGATCGATATCGCTTGTAGGCGTTAATTATCATTTAGCCTGTTTTGTATTTTGCAAGTTGGTTATACTTAGATTAAAGTAGACCCTTGTTAATAGTATTGACATCTACGAAGACCCCCCACTGCCGTCACGTTCCTCTCTCCTCCGTATAACTCTTAACAGTTGGTGCCACTCATCTTCGAAGGTAAACCCCTCTGACCAATAAGTTAGAACTCCCGCCTTGACGGTGTATTTCCGTGCGTTGGGCAGGGAACCTCGCGCGCGGTTCTTTACTTCAACTGAAATAAACAAGCCATTATCGACATAATCAATTCCACCTAGGTTTCAACACCATTATGCGAAAATCATTTTTAGTTGAGAAGTATGTGTTCATCTAAAAACGGTGAATGGGCTTAACGATTGCCGAGATTATCGACACCGCGGAACATACTTCATCGCATTGATGAGAGGTCCTGCGTCCGGTGTGTGCGAGACCCACACAGGCGGATAGTAAGGGACCCCCTGCTTCGCTAAACAATTATAGGGAATTGTAAAAACGCGCTTGTGAAAGTAACAACGACATTAACAGCCAGCTTCACTCTGTCTTCGTTTGACTGGTTATACTTTATTTAGCGCTTCTCAATTCTACCGTCGCAAACTTACAAAACACTCTAGAGAATAGAATAAACGCATGCTAAATAATTATTTACGGTATTAATGACTATCGGTTAACATACGAGATTGAACACCTCGATGACACTTCTTTTATTATTAAAGGTATTGGCTGGATTGATTCCCGTCAAAAAAAGCAAAAGAGCCTCAAACCAAGCCAGTTCGTCGCTCTTGATAATACACCCACAAGAGGCACAACAAGTACCCCTTAAGTGTTCACTACAAACGCCACATTATTTTTTCAATAGTTTTATCTGCAACTAATATAACATATTAATCAGCCTAGATGTATACCCTCGGCAATTCTTACAAAACCACAGCGAGACCGACTCGAGAATGTACGTCCAGCCATAGTTCAGGTTCAATGAGTCCGGAAAATCGCTGGATACCTAAGAGGAGTACCTAGGATTTACTAGTTTAGTGCTCATAGCCCCCGGAAGCCACATCTGGCGGTAACCCTAGAGGTCTTACCCCTAGTATAATTATTGGCCTGCTCGGCCCCTGACCCAAAGTTTGCGACCACATATTACCGCCTCCCTCCGCCTTCAACACACCTGCACTCTACACACAAAATGCGAGTTGTTACATAATGGTACCGACACATACTCGCTAACTCCGCGTGCGACTTCTTGGCTTGCATCCAAGTCTATGTAATTCACTCCCCAGGCCCTTCTCTTCGTATGGGCAGTAAGCGGAGACCTCTTTTTTCAGGATATCCCCATAGCGCTAACAAGAAAACCTACCCACGCGTATGTGACACCTTGGGTATGAAAAGCGTGCAGCGTTTGAATCTCTGTACACCACGGCCACCAAGCTTCGTCTTATTCTTCCATGTTTCTCTCCTACACAGAGTGGCCAAGAATCCTTCGCGTTTGATTACTGTCTGCCTCGGTGAGAGACTGACTACAGAGACTACTTTCCTCGTCTAACATTATCAAGGCTCTCGCCTGGATGTGCTGGGTTGTTCTGGTTCAGTCTAACTGTGGTTATAGTGTGATCCATGGGTTTCTTGCCACCAAGACCGGTTACAAGTTTTTTGGCCTACAAGGATACGGCTTAGCCACAAAAAGCTTGTTTCCCTTCTGGCCGCACACGCAAATGGGGTATTAAAATATATTAGATGTTCGACACACACGCTGAGGAAGAATGGGTTATGAATCGATGGGCCACAGGCTGCCAACGAAAATTGGAAAAATGAATATTGGAAAAATCAGTTTCTGGGCATGAATTAATTCTGTCCTGTGAGAGTCAGTTTGCAGGATTTTACTTCCGAATGGGGCTGATTAAGATGTCTGTTTTTCTATTGTAGAGCGAGCGGTGTTTTATGCATTTTTAATAGAATTCGATATCTAATGGATTGTCTAACGATCCTAGGTATATATAGTCTGCAATTATATTCAATATAAATGGTACTGTCCGTTAATCGTGTTACTCCAGAATGAGTACCCCAGGTGTTCAATGTAACCTTATGAAATACTTATATTAAATTGAATATGATGGGTGGTAGAGCTTTAGAATATTTCCGACTTCCACTGACTTGTTACTATGAAGCTGAACAACATTTACTAGACACGTAAAAATAGGGAAAACCTAGAACATTGCCGATTTCGTTGGTATTAATACCGAAGAAAGAAGTGCGACAGCCACCGCGTACTACGAAGGAATAGCGATTCCAGTTACTATGAAGGCATTCCAGTAAAAACGAGCGATTCGGAGAAAAAATCACAGCACCGCGTGACACAAATGTCCCTGAACATCACAGCATATCACGGAAAACTATTTTCGGCAATTATACAGATATTTCCTCCGATAACAACGCAAGTCAACTGTAAATGTGCACACATTTGTTCGAGTATAAAGAAGCAAGATTACTCATTAAACATGGCACCCAAATATCCGCTTTACGCACCAGATTTTCCTCGTAGATTCTCTGGCGCAACTCGTGGTCAATGTCGTCGT
Organism: Semibalanus balanoides; assembly: GCA_014673585.1. Taxonomy (NCBI): domain Eukaryota; kingdom Metazoa; phylum Arthropoda; class Thecostraca; order Balanomorpha; family Balanidae; genus Semibalanus; species Semibalanus balanoides. The sequence goes on from VOPJ01013946.1 coordinate 6,779, forward strand.
CGTCGTCTTCTCTAACGCTGGTGCGTACGAGCACAAAGTCGATCTTGCTCGTGCCATCCCGGAAGTACTGGTCGGGAAGGTACTGTGGAACAACAGCAAGTCAGATAACTCTACAAACATTGACAAAGAAGATGGGTAAGCGAAAATAAGAATGTGCGGGCTTAGACAAGCGCCCAGTTACCCGCGCACACACATGCAATAGTGGACATTCACCACCAGGCTTTCACACATGAAGCGTAAAAGAAACAACGCGAAAACAGGGCGAAAAATACCAAACCAGTCTGCAAAGTGGCGGAGACTTTGCAAAATGGCATACAAAAGGAAAGATAGCGCATGCAGATTTACATAAAACATACATATGCAATTAATGGCGAAAGTATTCACACCATGTACGACTTAAATCGGATATTTGTTTTCGAAAAAGTGCATAATTTTTCAGAACTGCGTAAATCTGACATATAGGCTCTGCATTTGTAGGAAATGGTAGCATTTTTACAATTAACTAATTTATCCACAAAAACAAAAATAACACATAAATGTCTTCAAAGCAAAATTGTACATACAAACTGAACGATGTTTGTCCTGTTTTCCATGCGCTGTTCGAAATATTTGAACATCATTTTTTTAGAGTGAGAAAACTTTGCAAGAACAAATACAAATACACGATGGCAAGTGTACACAAGTTAATTTAGCTGGCATGCGCTGGTATTGTCTACAACGAGCCAATACACCCATCAAAAGCGTTACATTTCGATGTCTCGTTAAAAAGTCACGGCCATGTCAATGTCACGTGCAATACCGTTTAACGTTCTCTCCTTCAAGATATATATATATATATATATATATATATATATATATATATATATATATATATATATATATATATATATATAAATACAACGCAAAAAACACGGTGACCGGCTCTTCCTCACACGGTTCAGGCCACCATAACGACGGATATGACTGAAATGGACCGTAGTAGTGTAGTATTGGTGATTTTACGGAAGATTTGGCAAAATTTGGAAATCAGGCGTTCGCGAAAATGATAACCGTGATACGGTGCAATAGTGCATGATATCGTCACATCGTGTAAGCATTGCTGCAAGACAAACTTCGATTATCACGCGCCTTTCAGCCTGGAGCATAGGACGAATGCTGGCATTTCCCATGTACTCAGAGTAGAATGTACTCCGTAACTCGAACAATTGAACGGAACATTTACCGATCCCCGTCGCAAATTACTCATGTTAGTGGTTTCCGATCAAAATGCAAGTCATACAATCTGCCTCAGACGAAAAAAGCTATGACTGGAATGTTGCACCGCCCAGCCATCGTAGGTGCATTTGTTAGCGGCGCTACAATAAGGCAAGTTAGTAAGCACCAGCAAGACCGCCACCAGGCACCCTGCAAACCAAAAACTACACATACACAGTTAGTGATGACAGCCATCAGAGATGAAAACATGGACAAAATAATGTCACAGAAATTCCCAACAAAGATTTCGATACATTCTCCGGAACCAAAACGTCACTGATGTAGACCGCAGCATTAAATAAAATGGTCCTATCAATGCTGTGTCGTGTACTGGGAGCTGGGAATGTATCCAAACCCTAGTATCTGAAACTCGGCGGCTAATTTTGTCCACATTTCACCTCTCCACATCACCTGGCCACCTGCGGAGCGCGAAGAGAGCCGTTAGACGGATACCGCGGACGGACCGTTAGCGCTAGTACTTGCCTCAGACATTGGCGACATCCTCCAGGCCATGTTTACCTTCTGCTTCGGTTTAGAGTCGCCGTTGCCGGCGCCGACGGCCATCAGTTCGAGCTCGTCGGCCTCGTGGGCGGCGATCGGCACCGACGCGTCGTCGCCCGAGGCCATGGCGACGTCAGGCGCGGCCGGCGTCCTCTGTAACCAGCGCGGACGGCATGCGGTTAGAGATGGGGGAGACGACGGCACGACACAGGGTGTTGTCTTGCGGCAACCTGCGGCAGCGGGGAAGGGTGGCAGCTAGTGGGTGCGAGGCGAATAAAGCAATACAGCAGAGTGTCCGTCCACGGGAAGTAGGGGTTGTGGTTGGTGAAGTTTTATATATATGTTTTATATATTATATTATATAGGGATTCTAAGAGATTGGTGGAGTCTGCGAGGCTGGAGGACTGAGCACGGTAGCTTCATCACACTGACTGGGCACATCGGCCGTGGACATGAGACGATATGTTTGTTAACATGGGAGGCACAGGAAAGATGGTGACATCAGTCGAATGCAAACATGTCCCTGGTCTCATAAATGTTACGCTTGCACCATCTAAGTGAGTAGAACGAAGCACACGTAAATAAGCAGACTCGTGACCGTCATCAAACGTGGGTCTCGGTTGAGTATCTTATATTCGAAAATCTTCAGTTTAGCATCGCATCAGCGCACACAGCAGGCGGTTCAACGACGTGCAAATATTGCACTGATCGTAAGTGTCCGGTCGGGGCATAAGCTGCACAATGCACATGAAGGATAGACATCTAAGGGTGCCCACTGGCCGGTCCCGCCGTGGTCGCCGCTTGTTTACAGTACAGCTGTGGTTTTCTGTGTACCGGTCTCAGTATCGGCGTGGCGAGTCAGCCACCTATAGTTCCGGCGCAGCTGGACCCACAGAGGCGGCGCGGGGGGAGGGAGGGGTCAGGGTTCTGCGCTGCTGAGCGCCGACAGCGTACGGCTTTGATCCCTGGCACGGCGCCAAACGGTGCGCGGCGGCCGCGGTGGCGAGCACAGTGCCGACTGCTAACTACAGAGAGACAGACGCACACAGGCACCTCACTGAACGGCACTCACAGATCCTCAGACGGAAATTTACCACTTAGCGCCGCCTATACAATGGCGTCCAGCAGCAGCTCCAAGGCCGCCTCGCAATCATCACTGGACAAACGCCACCATCAACAGAAACAGAAACGTACGACATAGCATAGCACTGAAATAGCACTGAGGCGCCAACCATGGACTGGAATTCGAAAACGTCGCATTTCTGCAGCATGTTTGCGGTTATTGGTGAATATAGAGCATGTGAGCCTGTCGTTATGAACGCTTCCGAGTGATCAATCCACACATAACCGTGCCAGAAGGGAACGGAAAACACATCGCATTTCTTCCACACGGTGTGACCAACAAACCCGCATGCAGTCAGAAGTTAAAATACACACTGTGAATTTGCTACCAGTGGCGTCGCCAGGATTTTTAGGTTGGGGGAGCGAACAATATTTTGATCAGGGGGGAGGGGGGGTAGGGTAGTCAGTGATAGAAACAAATTTCGCTCCTCAGTCATTTGCTGACCAGGACCGGGGAGGGGGGGATAGGGTCGGGTCGTCAAGAATCGCATTTTTTATTTAGTACAAATTCGTTTTGTTCAGGGGAAGTGGCCATGTCCCGCTCCCTGTCCCCCTTGACTACGTCCCTACACCAGATATACGAGCGGATACCAACAACGGATACAGTAAAGAAGCTTGATTTCTAGATCTAATGAAGATCGTAGTATCAGTTTATAAACACATAAATTTCAACCGGGATCGGGACCAGATAGCTACTTAACAATTTTCCAAAAGGATTCGTTGGAATCCCGCAGGGTAAAAATAGGATAATTTAGTGTCGAGGAGCAAAACTCTGGACGTGGTTTTCACTGGTCAACCTACCTCCATTTTATCCCGATCTCAATAATCTCCTCAGGATGTGTACCGATCCCAAGGGGGTTCCCAATCGGAGGTTGGGGCAAGTTGCCCCGCTGCCCCCCCCCCTCACACACACACACACCTGGCGACACCACTGCTTGCTACAAACGCATCGAAAATTCACCCCATTGTGATATGTTCAATCATTCGATATAATATAAGACGTAGTGCGATTATACTTAGGACCCTAGGCGGCTGCGGGAAAATGGGAAAAAAAAAAAACCCTCTCACACACGGGGCCAGGAGGAGGTCACCTCTCACACGGGCCTGGGCAGTGACGTCAGCCCTCACACGGGCTGGAAATGAACGTCCACCTCTCACACGGGCTGGATGACGTCACCTCTGGCAACACGGGCAGGAATGACGTCACCTCTCCCACGGCTGGATGAACGTGCCGCATCAACATGGGCTGGATGAACGTCACCTCTCACAAGGGCTCGATGACGTTCGAGTCTCACACGGGCTGGATGGACGTCACTCTCACAGCGGGCTGGATGTGACGTGCACCTCTCACAGGGCTGGATGGAGTCACCTGTGCACACGGGCTGGATGACGTCACCTCTCACACGGGCTGGATGACGTCACCTCTCACACGGGCTGGATGACGTCAGCGGATGTACTATCATCAGATATAATCACCAGATCGGCGGCATTGTCCGTCTGTGCTGAGACGGGCCGGTTTTCTACGACACTACAAGATACCAGTCCAGACGAGTCCCCCAACCGTGCGACGGAAACTCGTCACCTCTGGGGTGGGGGGGGGCACGCTCCACAATGGCGCAGGTGCTGTATGCGACGGCACGACCTTCGTGTCGATTGTCGTGCACAGCCAAAGCTTCTATGTGACTTTTCATACATTTTTGTGTTTTACATCATTTTAATCGCCTAATCATCCTGCATCTTGTGGTGTAACTGATATTTTGAAAAATTTGTAAATATAATGACACGAGCAATTCAAAAAGTTATGCGATACTATGTTTCAAGAAATACCTAAGTCACTATCGATGTGCACAAAACATACCATCTTAATTTACTGGCCCCGTAAACTACAACTTGCAAAGGGTAAGCTTGAAATGAAGGATGCTTGTTGTGATTTTAGCATGGCATTACATTGTAGTGTTTCATCATTGTCATGTCAAAGTCCAAGTGGTGTGCACTGTGCATGACCTGGTGCTTGACCTGGTGTGCCTGTTAAACATGGTGTGGAAGCTTACATCACCAGGAATGGCAAAAATAAGCCAGGATACTACACAAGTGACCAGTCAGCTTAAGGTTTTCTTAATCAGGTAAGTGTGCCCATTCAGCCATTGTCCTGTGACATGTTCCAAGTTGGTAATTCTGGTGGTTCACCAGGATGAAATGTTCATACTATCATCTCATATCATCTAATGAGTAATTCAAACTTTTGTGGTTTTATTTTCATAAATTGACAAACATTGGCTCAAATCGAAATAAGGCAAGAAATTGATCTTAAGATAAGTTGAAGATCCAGGCCCCAACTCAGACATTACTCTGTCCCAGGATCACAGATCACACAGTTACTTTTGGGACTGGACCCTAATGTACAGTACATACAACATGTTCTGTCCACTTCATTGACACCACTGTCACGTCTGTCGGTGCTGCACGCAGTGAAAGCCAATGAAACCATGTATGCCTTCGCCCCTGACACTGGAGACGAGGGCTAAAGCAATTGCATTGGATTCCACTGCATGCAGCACCGACAGACGCGACGGTGGTGTTGATTGCGTGGACAGAACAGTTCTGCACTGTACAATGTGCATACCTACTCATCATAAAAAAATGATAATACTCACCCATACTACATATAAACCTATCTACTCAGTTGGGAAAGCTGCACAGGAGGTGATACAAAAATAGATTAATCAAATTTTAGACAGTGATATCATCAAAAGGGGTGAAGTTTTGACCATATAAGAAAAAGCAATCTAAATTGAGATCTGTTTTCAGACAATGCTGCATTCAAACTACCAATAGAACCACTAAAAATGTCCACAGTATCAATTGTTATTTACCTGGTAAAAGAAGATGCTATGCTCCTTTGACCTGATAGGTGCCTACTTCTTACCTACCTGGAATGATCAGATCACTAATTTGGCAGATATGGCCACAGTAAGCATCTTATATCTCACTTTTGGCACCCTCAGCAGTCTTAGCGATCTAAATTTGAATTAGCCACCTGACTTATTGATCTACAATGGGATTGGATTAGTAAGTAATATTTTACTAAGGTACCTACCTCACAGGTACCTTTCCCCTAGTAAAAGATAAACCTTTGATCACCTCCCTCAGCAGACTTGGGAATGATTCTGATTGAATCATGATTTGTGATTTAATCATTATTTCTGATTGAATCATTTTTATTTCAAATGAATCAATTCAGCTCCTCATGAATGATTCAATGAATCATTGAATGCATTATGTATACAAATAAAAATGGGTGATTGAATCATTCATAGCACAATTAATCATTATTTTTAGGGACAGCAGAAACTATACAAATGATAGCCCACCCTCATAATGGGGAATGGAACTGAGTCAATACAGGCCAAGATCACTTTCAGCACCTTCATTTGGTCTGTAAACACCCTCATTCCAAATATAAGCACTATTATTTGCACTTACTCATAGCTAATTATTTAGGGACGCTAATTATTCATTGAATGAATCATGATTGATAAATTCATGTAAGCCTGTGAATCACTGTGAATCATTCACCAGTGTTAATGTTGAGTGATTGAATCATGATTGCATCATTCATCTTTGCCAGTAAATCATGATTGATTGATTTATGAAAATTGTGAATCATTCACAAGTTGGTATTGGTAGGGCAGGTGTCACACTTCCATAAACAGCACTGTAGGTATGTGACAAGCCTGAACAAACGGCAGGCGGTGCAGACGGCTTGATGACGTCCTTGGGAGGAAACATAATACAATTAGAGCCTAGTTCCGCTGGCTGGCTAGAGTTAACAAGGCGCAGCCTCCGGCGGCATTTCAACACATCCCTAAGTGGTTAGGGATTAACAAGTCAGGATTAGCTTGAGCGTGTTTTACAAATTAAATGGAGATTGAAAAAGTAAATATATGGCCATTAAGTGCGGTTAATATGCCTCCTAATGACAATATCAGACTGGTTGCACTGCCCGCCACTTGTTCAGGTTTGTCACATTTCCTACAGTTATATGTACGGAAGTATGACGCCTGCCCTTCCAATGCCCGCAAGTCTGCTTCCTTGCAGTTTGCCCAACTGCACCTACTCATCACCAGAAGAAAAAACAAAAACATGGAAGAATGAGAAATGATAAACATAGCAGGAAAATTTTAGCAAGAAGACAATCACGGTGACCTGAAAGTGCAACCACTGACATAGCGTATAAATATTAAATGACTGACCTACCGGTACCGGGTGTTGTTCCAGCTCCTGCTCACAGCTGATTCAGTCGAAACTCCCGAAATTCCCGTGCCAGTGGACCGTCAGTGGACGTGGGCGGAGAAAGCGTAGCACTAAACATCAAGGCACAACGTCCGCAAGATAGCAGCCAGATTCACTATCGCGAACTGCTTCTGCTGTCAGACAACATTCGCCTTAGCCTCGAATATACTGCTACTAGCCAGGTAGATTCGCGCGAAGTCTGAAAACTGGCCAGCATATTCGTTAACCAAACATCCGCGGCATCTTTTGGCGCATTCTTAGACGGCGCAACGCAGCAGATTAGATATTCGGCCCGGACTCGGAATATACAGCTACCAGCAGCAGATTCGGCGAATGTCTTCAGCATATTCGGGAATCAACTTCCGCCGGCATAAGGCGGATCCAGAACGGGTGATTTTGGTCAGTATTGAGGGGCAAATTTCCAAAAAGTATCGCCCACATTTTCTGAACAACTCGTCGGCCATTTCGCTTAGCTTATGGGATCAGCAAAACTGATTAAAAAACAATTCCTCTTCCTTAGTAACAAGCTTGCTTAGTTTTTGCGATAATCTCAGAAAATGTGTCAAAATTTGCTCCAATTATGGATGCTCTTTTTTCTGGGGCGGCGCATAGGCCCCCGTGGCCCCCTTCTGGATCCGCCTCTTATGACTTTGGATCCGCCCATGTTCCGCGGCCTCATTGGCGAATCTGCTGCTCACTAGGACAGACATTTCGCCGGCTTCGAACCACAAAACCAACCACCTGAATCCAGCCACCGGATTCGGTGAATGTATTGCCAGGACACATTACATACATACATCGATAACTTATTTACGCCGTAGGCGTTTAGGTTTTTGTCTTACCGAGATGGTCTGGGCGGGCGGGAGCTCGAAGATCATGCCCCCCTTCTGTACGGCCGCCAGCGCACGAGCGAATGCGAGTGGAGCGTTTCAAATCGGGTTCCTGCGACCGTAACTACTGTAAAAGGCTATTGGCCAAGGTTCGATTATGTTCCCAATAAAACATTTCGATGTCCCGGGCTCGACGTCGGCAGATGTCACGCCATCTCGGCAGCGGGCCTTGCCGACGTCGTCTGGACCTCGGCTGGATGCGCGACATTAAGCCGGACATAACGACGTCGGGCCGACGTCTAGCCCTGACGTCGGCAGGCTTCACCGGGTGATGTTTGCTAGGAATGGCAGGAAACAACGTAAACTGTAATCAATTAAGTAATAACATACTCGAACCCTGACATTACTTCTTACAACCATTACGGTTGCAGTGACTTACGATAGAAACGCTCCGCTGCATTCCCTCGCTGCGCTGCGGCCCTACCTGCGGGAGAGGGGGCTATCGTCCCCCGGATCCGGATCCCCCAGATCATCTCGAAGACAAAACCTAAACCTACGGCCTAAGTAAGTTGTCTAATGTATGTAATGTCCTGGTAGACATTCGCCGAATCCGCTGTTTGATGTGGTATATTCGAGCCCGACGAATATCTGTCCACCAGTAGCAAGCAGATTCGCCAATCTGCCGCGGAAACATGGCGGATCCAAGGCCATAAGGAGGTGGATTCCAGAAGGGCGGCCACGGGGCCGGGCCCATGCCCCCCAAAAAAAAACACCCAGGAATTGAAGCAAATTTACACCATTTCTGAGCATTTTCGCAAAACTACAGCAACCTTTTACAAAGAAAGATTTGTTCTTAAATCAGTTTACTTGCATCCATAAGCAAGCGAAATCCGATGCGAGTTTTTCAGAAGATGTCGCGAGACTTTCTGGAATTTGCCCCCCCCCCCAAACCTGCACACAAATCACCCGTTCTGGGATCCGCCTATGGCCGCGGAAGTTATTCACCGAAATATGCTGACAGACATTCGCCGAATCCTGCTGCTCGGCTGCCTGCTATATTCGAGGTCCCGGCGAATATCTGAATCCTGCTGCCTTCGCGTTCTAAGAGATGCGCCAAAAATGCCCGCGCAGAGCGTCGCGTAACGGGAATATGCTGCCCAGTTTCAGGACATTCGCCGAATCTACTGCCAGTAGCAGTATATTCGACGGCCGGCGAAATGTCTGTCTGACAGCAGCAGCATTCGCTTAATATGAATCTGCTGCTACTTCTTGACGGACGTCAACGGCACAACAAAAAACGCCCGCCGCCGCGTCGTTAAAAGCTGCTGCATAAGCACGATCAGCAAGGATGGGTAATTATAACAGTTACCTTTACGACGGTAGCGCAATGGGACGTCAATGACCTATTCTAGACTTGTGACGTCCACGTCACAACAGCCTGACTTAGGCCGCGGTCCTGTTCCAGTCGTACTTCTAACCTCCTCACAAGCTGCTCCCACTTGGCTCCAGTCGTATTCTTTAACACCCAAAGCCGTATGCATTGGAACAACCTTTAAGGAGAAAGAGGGCCCGGGACTGGAACAGCCCTTAGTAAGCCCTTACTAAAAACTGGGTGATTATTTCCCTCTTATTGTTTTAAAAATCACAATATTTGTAACTTTTATTCCCCGAAATGATTCCTGCTTTCGAAAAGTACTCAATTTTGGCGCAAGCGTTCCATAAGTCTGGTAAAAATGGTTTCATGTTTTGGTTACATTTTTACCAGTTTTGCTTCATTACTCCAATTTTCGGGTGTGCTTTTCCATTGATATGGTGCAACATTACCGTTTGGATCAGCCAAAAAAATGGTAGCCGTTTAAAAACCGGTGGAGCACTTAAAGCCTAGATAATTTCGCAGCAGTTTGCCGCCAGGAACCGCTAGCAGTCAGACCAATTTTGACGTTTTAAGCACTATAATAACACTTTATTGATTCACAATTTTATTTAAAAAACAATATTTATTTGGTTCATTTATAAATAAATACAATGAATAACAATTGTTTTTGACTTAAAGTAATCCTGCTCACCTAGCGGTCCCTGGCCGGCCACGTTGGCTGCCGAAAAATTCAGCTGATTTTAGTGCAAAGCCTTTTAAAGGCGGTGCATCTGAGACAAATGGCCGCCAAATACGAACGTAAACATTGTGGTGGTTTACATCCTGCCCCGCGCTAAAGGCCCCTATATTAATATTTTATATACCGTGCTATATTACCCGTTGTCTATCCTTAACTTACGCTGAATTACCCTGAATTAAAATTACCCGTTGTCTATTACCCTGATATAACCCTGCCTATAAGAGACTTGCTGCCTAGCTGCTGCGTCTTGTGTGGATGGAATGAGATACTTTGAAGGCAAGACTATTTAAATTATATTTTTGCAACACCTTTGTTTGTTCAATTGATTTGTCATGTGCCTTTGTGCCAGGCCAGACTGCAAAGTGTGGCAAAGGAGTTGACAAAGCGCACCAGCCCATGACAGAAATTTGCATCAACCCGAACCAAGCAGGCCAAAAATCTGCACCGGTCCATACCAGTCAAAGATCCACACCAATCCATCATAACTAGTAAAACACGCTTATTGGTTTGGAAATCTAGAGGAAATTTCTTCAGTGCTGGTTCCTACTTCCTATTGTGAAAAAGCATGTCAAACTTTGTTAAAGTTAATCTTCCCCCTGTGTCTGTTGCTTGCAGCGCAGCATTGGCACTGCGCCATGACAGATCTGCACCGCACCCTACCAAATCCGTGATGCACCAAATCAGCACCAGCTTCTCTAAATCCGCACCTAATCCGCACCAGCCAGGATGGGCCCGCACTGATGAGATCTCTTTGAATATGCCATACTTTGCAGTATGGGTGCTAGGGTTGTTCTGTTTGAAAAATATTTTTATAGTGCAACAATTTGTGACAGGCTGGCAGCGTGACATTACCTTGACTATGTTTTTGCTAACCTCCACAGATGAAGAACAAGAAGTGTGTATTTCTTGGCCATTCATCCTTATCTTTGACTAATTGTAATTTAATTTTGTGACACAAGCTTTGAAGGTGCAATGGCACACTCTTGCTATGGAGAAAACATTGAGGTAAGTTTCTTTCTTCTGCCTCAGTTGCTGGCACGTTTAGGTCCACAAAATCAATTTATGAACATCAATTTGTTTATGCAAAGTGGGCAGAGCTTGTTAAAGGCACTGTATTTAAGGAATGAAAAAAATGGATTTAATAGTTGACACTTCGCTAAAAATACCCATTCACCATGAGAAATGGCCAGTCTCCAAAAATAATCACACAGTTTGACTCACCTGTTGGACTTAGGTACCTGTTGGACTCACCTGTTAAGGTTCCCAGTCTCATAAGGCATTCAAAGATGGAAGGAACAGGAAATGGAAGGAACCTATGCATACAAGATGCACCGGTCACATCAGGTTGATGATTGAACCCGGGAGACCGGAGATGTGCATCTGCATTATTACATTGGTATTCATGCAATGGTGCAACATATACATATGCGTTGTTAAGTACATACATTTGAACAACACAGAGAGTATGATCAGGTCGGTCGTCGCCCGATCAAGGGTACTCTTAAAGAGCATCGCTGAGGGCGTTGGCCAGCTTGGCTTTGAATATATTGAGACTCATAACTGCTTACTCCATCCACCTCAGTCACAACTTTACTGTTAACATACTTGTTTTCAGAACTTTATAGTTGAGGCGCTGTTAAACCCAAATCATCATTTCAGTAAAGATTGAGACATTATGTGCTGTCAAACTGCATAGTGAATATGTTTGTAATTTTCTTAAGATTACCTTTACAATTTTCCTATTGACATTTTTTAGTAAAAGCAACCTATTTTTAATGTAATACCTTACTTGAAATTATTATGACTAAATTATTTACTTTTAATTAATCACTTTTGCAGTTAGGTACCTACCTACTGCATCATTACATATTTGTATAGTGATTTGAATTATAGTCCCAGAATGGGGTTTAAAGATTGTGCCATATATCTATAGCTCTCTATAGCTTGATAATGACGTCATTGTCTTAAATTTATCAAACGTAATTTAATCAAGTTAAGTGACTTCAAGAAACAAATACCACATACATTTCCAGCAGCACTTACTTCATATTTTTGACTAAACTGGTGTATATTTGCAACTTTCAGAAAGGTTAAACATTCCCTATAGGCAATTTTCCCAGCTCAGTCTCCCCAAAAACTTTTCTAGAGAAGCTATGCCCCTGATATATACATAGTATTAATGAGTGTACTAATATTTTCCAGGCTTATGAGGTGCTTGATCCTATAGGCAAGGGAGGCTTTGCTTGTGTATACCAAGCAAAATGCAAGTGGACAGGGGCCGATGTGGCTATAAAGATGGTAAGTTAATTGTATAGTATCATCTCATGTCAGACATATTGTGTTAGTAATAACTGTTTGTTCTTAGTGGAAATGCGCAAAGATTATTATTAGGACAAGGTAAGTGTAAGTCAAATGTAGTGTAACCTGTTTTCTAAATGAAATGGGCGCCTCATAGCTTGCGCGCCCTTAAATCCAAATCATCATCATCATCATCATGTTTCCTAAATGATAGCTGCTAGGATCAAAATATACTAGGCTCATGCCTTTTTAAGAATGAGTACCAATTTTAGCATGTTTGTTTTTACCCTGATAGGGTCGATGTTTGGTGGCCTGTCTCAGTCAAGCAATGTTGGGGACTGTGCACTGACTGTGAACAATGTTTTGAGTCCTCTAGTTCTCAGCTCATGATTCTCATACAAGATATGAGCTGTTTTATCAGGATGATTGGCCAGTGGAGATAAATGCAATATTCTTTCCTTTCTTGATAAGCTTTGGCTAAATTCATGCTGCAAAATATAACGAGCTGCATTCTTTAATACATTCATAAGCTTTTGCAGTGAATGTCATAGATGTGTGTAAATTGTGATACCAATCTTGCAGTGTGTCCTATTCTCTTTGTTGTGTTTACTGACCCGCGCCTGTCAACTCGCTGTGCCATGGTCAGATCGACAAGCAGCTGATGAAGGCTGCCGGCATGGTGGAGCGTGTACGCCAGGAGGTGCGCATCCACTCCCGCCTGAAGCACCCCAGCGTCCTGGAGCTCTACACCTTCTTCGAAGATGAACGTGCCGTCTACCTGGTACTCGAGCTGTGCGTCCACGGGGAGCTGGGGAAATATGTCCGCAGCAAGGGCACTCTTACTGAAGATGACGGTGAGACTGAGACTTACTGAAGATGAAGAGAGACATAGTGCAGGGTGGTTTTACCAGATATAGATGTTTGCCACTGGCCTGTATCTGAGGTGCTCCAATTATCTTTGTAAATCACCTATTACTGCAGTTATGAGGGCTGTCATTAACTGAACATCCCAGTTGAAAGGAGTGTCGTATGTCAACCGGGCCGCAATTAGCAACTTGAAGCCGACGTTAATGTTGTGTCTATATGGTCGTGGACTGTGTGCCACGCTCATACTAGTGAGCGGGGGTGTTGCCGCACGGCTAGGTGGGTGAGAGTTGGCTTGGTGACTTTGGGTTTGAGGGAGGCTTATTGATGCGCTGGCTGGTGGAATGCTGCGTGGCTTGGGATGTGTAGTGTTGTCTGGTTCGCTGTGGCTGTACTGAAGTGCTGTCTGGGCTGTGCAGCGTGTGTGATTCGCTGCTCCTACTCGCTGTCGCTGGGTTGAGTAACTGCTGTGCGGCGTGTGTGATGCTGCCTCTACTCGCTGTCGCTGGGTTGAGTAAGTACTGTCTGGGCTGTGTGGCGTGCGTGACTCGCTGCCCCTACTCGCTGTGGCTGGGTTGAGTAACTGCTGTCGTCGGGTGTAGGGTGCCGTCCTGTACGGCGCCGAAGCGTCGGTCCGCTGCTACCTGCGACCGCCGTGTACCGCCGTACGACATCACGACAGAGGCCACGTTCCTGCCGCGTCCGTGGAGTCACTGGACGCGGTCTCTTCGCGGGCCTACAGAACAGCTAGCCAGCACGCCTCTCGAGTGAGCGTGTGGCTGTGTAGGAGTGTCTGGAGTATATGGAGGATCGTGTGGTTGTGTAGGAGACAGGTGTGCCGTGTGTCGCTTGACTCTACCTCCCCCCCCCCCCCCCTGGTCTAGTGGGTGTCGGCCAAGCATCGCGGATGTACCGATACGATAGAAGTCGGGCGTTGCATGCTATATTTATTCTGCACCTCCAGAGAACGCTACTGTGTAGGCCTGCACCAGACCTGATGTCCTCTCCTGACCTGTCTGCTGGACAGCCGCTACCGCACGGTTAGTGGCTGGTGACCGCAGCCGCAGGATGGACGGAGCCGGGTGGGGACTGGGCTGATCTGAGGCTCAGGAAGGCAGGGAGCGGGGTTACTGCTGGTGTTAAGTCAGCGTGTGGGGGCTGCCACAGCTGCCATGGTAGTGGCTAAATTTGTGTGGTTCTGGTGGTGAACGTGAGTGCGTTTCATTTGCATGCTGTTATAAGCTCTTGCTTAATGACTACTATAATTAATTTTGTATGTTTTTTTTAATTTCTTCGTTTTGGACTTGTGACATGTTTGCGTTGGTATATTTTGTGGTTTGTCATCAGATTTTGTGGTGCATTTTGTACTCTAAGCGCGACTACGTAGTAAATGGATTTCGCTTTTTCCAAAGACGATAATTATTTGACTTTGCTATGCGGTCCATAGCGGAGCTCATATTAGTGAGCTACACCCGAGGCCTTTCAGAGCACAGTTTGCCGACGATTACCAGCGACGTGCAGCTATAACATGTGTGTGACTTCTCGTGATGACGTCATGTGTGTGGCTTGTCTCCGCGCGCCTCTACGGTGTTGCAGAAAATCGCTGACTTTGGTCTGGCCACCCAGCTGAGTTCGCCGGATGAGCGACATAAGACCATGTGTGGCACGCCCAACTACATCTCACCGGAGGTAAGATGGCATCTGGTGCCGCTCGCGCCCTCACTCCTCCCGCCTCCGAGGACTGAAGGTCCCTCATACAGGACCAATCAGAAATAAACCAGCACATCGGACAGCTGCATGTGCACGCAGCCATCACTGCTCTGTCCTCTGATCATAACGCCACCCCATCCAGTGGAGGTTACTTCTTGACGTGCCACACAGTGATGATAAACAGGCATGCTAGATATGATCTGATTAGTTTCGCGTTGTGCTTGCATTCATAGCGTCATGCAGCATCCAACCGTAAGTGAAGAGCTCTTAGTAACTGACGCTTACACCCTTACTAAACTAACCATGACGACTAGCTGTCGTGTTCACACTGTGGGCAGTGGTGAATCAAACATCAGCGGCGTTTGCCATGTGTGTTTCTGTACAGTTCTCTGGCGTGCTTTGCGTATGTTTCTCTGCCATAAGTGCGCCATATTCTGTCTCTGCGTACCCAGGTGGCGACCCGCAGCTGGCACGGCATGGAGGCGGATGTCTGGGCTCTGGGCTGCATGCTCTACACCATGCTGGTGGGGCGGCCGCCCTTCGACACAGATGGCGTGCGCAGCACCCTCACCAGGGTTGTCATGTCCGATGTCAAGGTCAGTTCATGTCATGTCAAGGTCAGTTCATGTCAGATGTCAAGGTCAGTTCACAAAACGTCCTTGCTAGATATATTGTCAGTTTGTTTCTCGTAATGCTTCGCTAAATACTGTGTTTTGCTCTATTCTCGGAATGTTCTTTTTGTGGAATACTCCTGATAAGGGCACAGAATTCCACTCGCCGAACACACCTGGAATTGACCGAGCTGTCTGCTGCGTCCGATTTCCCAGAACGCTCGCCGCCTTTGTGCCTCAGCTGGTCTCTCTCCGCGTGTGTCTGTTGACTACTGTTGTGTGTTCTCCGGCTGTCATCAGATGCCGCCATCAGTGGGAGCCGAGGCGGCCGGGCTCATCAGCGGTCTGCTGAGAAAGCGTCCCTCGGAGCGACTGCCGCTGACGGCCGTCCTGCGGCACCCGTTCATGACGGGAGGTCGCGCCCAGCCGACCACCGGCAGCAGGAGTGTACGTATTCACACCGGCGGCCGCTACGCCTGTGCACATCATACACCTTTTCTTAATGATGCGAATCGGCGTCTGTTCAGCTCAATTCGGCATTTCTCCATTTAAACCGACAGCAGACATACTGTTTGACATTTATGCATCTCACATCGGCGTAACACACTCCCGCGGCAAAGGGCATTGCAAATTGACAGTGCACCGTGCACAGACAATTTTGAATGCCCTTTGCTGCGGGAGTGTGTTACGCCCATGTGAGATGCATATTGCATAAATGTCAAACAGTATGTCATGCTGTCGTTTTAAATGAGAAATGCCGAATTGAGCTGAACAGATGCCGCCAGTGTCCCCCCCCCCCCCCCCCCCCGCATTAGAAAAAGGTGTATTACCACACCATTGGAGGCAGAGCTTAGTTCAGCGTATGTGGCACCAACTATGAAGACGGCTATAGCCGGCTAGTATGTTCTTCCTTTTTTAGTTTTTAAACTCATCAATTTCACCTTCTGTGTACACGAGAACTGATATAAGAAAAAACATGTGGTACCCACCTGGGATCAGGTAGCACATGTCTCTTAACCCGGCATTGGCTGGGAGTCTCAGCCCGAACGCCATTGGCTGGGGGGGGGGGCGAAAAACGCCCCCCCCCACACTCGTTATCTCCCGAACCAATAATCGCAGCGAAGACGCGCAAGACGGCAATCGAAAAGCTCTCAACGAGATCCACTCTTTAAGCGTACTCGAAACTTTTATAAATAAGGTCATATGTCCAGGTCACAGTCAGGTCAAAGGTCAAATGGTAGTTGTTTTAGTTTTTGAGCCATACTCCCATCCAAAGCCGTAAATTGAGACCAGAAAATTCGCACAAGTGCTCTAAATGGTATAGTGCATCTCTGCGTAGTAAGCAAAAGTGAAATTGTAAGCAAAGGTTTCAAGGTCAAGGTCAGGTCAAATGCAGGTCACTATTTGCAAGAGATCACTCGCGAGCACATGTTTGTTATGGCGGTTATCTTACACAAATAATTCGATTGTAGCAGCCATTTGCAGATCTGACCCGATATAAGGTCAAGGTCAGGTCATAAGAGGTCAAATTTAGAAATATGTAAATATAAATAAAAAATGCATTTATATAATCCAGTTTTGTCTCAGCAACACAGTCATGGTACCATTTATTTTTATGTATCTGGTCGATAAAGCCCCCAAAACGTACTTTCAAAAATGACGTCATGAGGTAATGTCATACTTGGGGAGCAATCAGTGATTCAAAAATAGAGATATGGCTTTTAAATTCGGTTTGGGTATGTACATATGTGGGTTTCTCTTACACATCTTCCGGTTTTTTTTGAAAATTTAAAAAAATGTTGATTTTGGGGACATTTCTTTTAAAAAATGTTTTTTTGGGGGGGTCAAAAGTCCAAAAATTTCATAAATTGAGATAGACGTTTCTAACCCCTTGGCAATTTGGCTAGTCTTTTGACGTATTCCTAATTGCATTTTGCTTAAGGGATTAATATCGGGGTTTTCCCAGAATAAATTTAGTTTACCATAGTAAAAACGTACTTATAAAAGGTGGTAGAGGCCCACGTTACCTTAATTTTTTTCTGGAAAATGCATCTCTTTAGCGTAAGGACGTTCAAAGTGCTTCGGTGATGCCAGCCGTGTCGACTTTTTGCAGTACTTGCTGAGGTATAGAACAGCCGTCCTCTATTTACGCCCGGATATGCGCCGCCCAAGGATAGAGATAATTAAGTGGTGGACAGTAATCCCGATCAAGTACTCGTTATCAGATACAGTCTTGAAAATGTCAAAGTTTAAACGGCTGCATAATTGCTGAAATAAATGGATTAAATGCGGCAACGAGGTTTCACTCGTCATATGTCTTAAACGTGTTTTAAGCACATACAACTAACTGCAAAAGAGTTGCATTTTCCTTTCAGGAGAAACTCGTAATAATCCCTTTATAGAAGGGTATATTTACAGGCCTGTTAGAGCTTAGCTGTAATTTTGCCGCCAAAAGTGGTGTGTAGTGACGTACTAAATTCGAGTATAACTTGACAAAAAATTCGACGATTTAAAAAATGCAAACGAAGACGCCAAATTGATGTAGGATAAGGTACCTGAAGTTTGGCGTTGATAACGCTGTTCGTTTGTGAGCTATTGTGAAAATCCCTGAGGGGGGCGTTTTTCGCCCCCCCCCCCCAGCCAATGGCGGGTTAAATCAGTCCTTCATGTACACAGAAGTTAAATTAGATGAGTTTTAGAAACTAAAAAGGGAGGATACATACTAGACCGGCTTTACATACAGCCAGTCACGGCCTACATGCACCCACACACCCATGAGGTACAGCGTTCTATTGCCCTGGTACAGCCAGTCACAGCGTAGTGCAACTTTGTGGTACAGCCAGTCACAGCGTAGTGCAACCTTGTGGTTGTGGTAGAGCCAGACACGTCATGACTTGCCTTTCACATCTATATTATGTAATGCAGTTTATTTCATGCACAAAGCAGGTACATAGTCACACGCACACAGTGACCGCACGGTCATGAAATATAGTATATACACCAGTTGACACCACTGCTGGTTGGGAACACATCTGGGTCAAGTCGCGCCTCCATTTGCAGCTGCTGAGCAATATCAGCTATATGCCTCTTGAGGGCCCGCACAACATCTACTTTAGAGCAAGCATCTAAATTGCAAACAATCATTACGAGCGAGCGCGAAGCGCGGAGCGAGTCCTCATTGAATACCGGATTTTTATCACATAAAGACGGCCGACCCGGCCCGGTCGGCCCTGCCAGAACCGCGACGCTGGTCAAGCTTATATCTTTGAACCCAGTATCGATTTGACAAGCGGTCTTCGCCAATCTGATATGCCCCATGCAATGACAATTAGATTATCTGACATGTTTTTTTTAATCTGATGTGATGGGTCAGCATGGCGCGTGCACGTGCGCGTAAGGGGTGTCAGAAAGTATTCCTGCGTATCTGAGAAACGGCTGGACCTATAAGCTAAAATTGGTGTGAGGCTGGAGACCACACCACTGGCATAATGTTGCACAGGTTAAACTCTGGGTCACACTAGCAACGTGCGCACGGCATAGTTGCACCCTGTTCCGTCACGAAATGACCTACAAAATATCTTTGCAATACCGGACTATATCTCGTGCAAGCCAAAAGTCGCAAAGACACGGGTCAAACACAGATGCGTAGAGAAACGATCCGTCCGGCGTATGCACTAAGTGTCGATCAGCGGCGCGTGGTACGTGCAAAGTTACTGGCTTTATAAGCGCAAGTTCATAGTTTTATGACGTCTTCAACAATTTAAATCAGTGCTCAGCACCTATGGGACGTGAAGCGATGAAACAAACACCAATCTGTAGACCAATGGTTACCGTCTCTAAAAATGCCATGCAACAAATTTAGGTTTAATGCAGTATTCGCTGTTAAAATCTGCCTTAAATTTGCATTGGGCCGATGTTTATAATATTTCCTTCAATTACATGCAAAACCGTCCGTTAGCCTTCAAAACCATATAGGGTGCTAAACGATAAATGATGCAGCTGTAAAGCGCATCAAAAATCCATCTAATACCTATCACCCTAAAATAATTTTAGCCTACAAACATGAAGCTTATAATTGCAAATTAAAAATAACGCTGATGCAAAACCTATTTAGTCAAGAAGTAAATCGATTAAGTTCAGATATGAAATTGCGAACGAAGGCAAAACACCAACATAACCGTAAAAGAATTTAAAAAAGCAATGCCTTTGCACAAAAACGTAACCTCCGTTGGTGGGTGATAAATTGACGGAGGGCTTTATTCGGACATCGCTCGTCTACGCCGTTTAAAAACCCCTATTAGTGGCAGCTCCCGGCTTAACCCTAATTAGTGGCAGGGGGGCAAATTCGCCCCACCCGGAGATCTCGAGTTATACCCGTGAACCGATTATTCAAAAAATCAAAAACGGTGATCATTCAACCTTAACATGATCTACATTTTCTAAAAACAAATTCATAAAATATTAAATAGGGGGCAACAGGGGGCCAAAAATACAAAAAAATTAGAGGTATTTTGATCCAACACAGCTTGCCATGTTTATCAAACCGATTATAATTCAATCAATAACAGTGATTCGATAGACATTGAGCAGATGAAATTGATATTGTTATGACGATTGTTAAAAATCCAAAAATCATAAGGCGAGTGCAGGTCACGATAAATTGGGGCAAAGTAAAAGCGTAAATCAAACGTTTTTTGATGGCTTTTTCTGAATAAATGCAATAGTTCGTTAATTTGTACATCATACAAAATAGTTATTAAGCGGATTTTTGTACCATAGGCGGTGCTAGGTTAACGAAAAAGGGAGGCCAAATATACAAAATAAGATCAGCAGTCATGCTTCTACCACGGAATATAAATCATTACTGGTTCATAAGATACGTTTCCATTTTGAATGCTACAAATCAAACCATAGGCTACAGGATCCATTTAGGGGAGTGAAAAACCTTTTGATAGAAATTAAAAGCCCGCTAATTAATAACTAACTAGTCAACAATTACAAAGTTTGCTTGCAATTAACAATTCACATAAGTTACCACTTTAACCTCCTGGGCTTCGCCTATTCTCTTAAAATGTTTCAGAAAGGACCCCCTGGTGCTTTTTTCATCGGAAAACTGCAGTATGTTTTTGTCATTGTAGGCCCCCATGCACAAGTTTTCCTTGCCAATAATATGAACCGGCCCCCTTTTTCGAATTCCTGAGCGGCTCTGCAATTCAAATGTATTTATTTTCTCTCCTGGACTCATATGTAAGCATCATTCTCCTTATTCTGTTTATTTGCACCGTATCGCTGGTGATAAATAGTTATCACTAATGCAATTTACCCCCTTTTTTCTGTGCCTGGACACGCCCCTTAAACTCAAGACGTAATAATTTGCCAAAATGAAGGAGAATAATCTCGCAGCATCTTCCTAAGCTAAATCGCAATTTATATTGCTGATTTGACTGTCAGCTAGGCGTTTCATATTTTTGGGAAATCCCCCCTTTCAAGTACTGAAACCGGCTGCTGGGTAAAAAAAATACAATTATCATGAACATCAACATTGAACTTATTTGAAACACCGTAAAGCAATGCAACTCTTCATTCTCGAGGCAGTAAGGAAAGGAATCGTGAAGACCGCATTTCGTATTATCGCCAATTGTTGCCGAAAAAAATCCTCCCAAAACTGGGCCCTGGAATCCCGCCTCTGTTCAAGTCAGAAGACCCAAAATTTGACTCCAGATGTGAAAATCAATTTTAGGAAAAGTCCGAAAGTTTCATAGGCCTATTCGTGGCCGTTTTGGAGATATCTAAGAAAAACATGAGGGGTGGGCAATATTTGCCCCCCCCCCTGCCACTAATAGGGTTAAGGCGTCTTACTGGTATTATATCGATGGCGGGATACTACATTATTAGCTGCAATAATGCCTGTCTGGGAGATCCTACTAGCCCATATACAATTTTACTGGTGTAATTCCGGTCTTGAGATTCGTGTTTAAAGTGATGTAGTTAAGCAGCGCATTGTTACTGGAGGCGTTGACGCCTGTCCGCGAAGGACACTCCAGATTCTCGCACGTGCTGCGGTATTGATGGGTGTACTGAGCGCTGTTTCTCTCTCCGGTGACATTGCAGTGGTCGGCGGCGGACAGTGGGGTCGGCTCCTCCAACACCACGTGCTCGGCGGTGCAGGCGGCGGGACCGGCACCGGTCCGCCGGCCGCCGCGGGTGCAGAGTCTCGACCGGGGTCTGAGTCGGCGTCACCAGCTGCCACACGACGCCACCGCAGCCAGGTTAGTGGTCAGCTGTCACAGCAGCCGAACGAGGCGGCGTCTCAGGAGAGAATCACTCGCAAAGGGGCAGCTGCTGTTCGTTCTTCGGGGAATGGTAGGATGTAACACGCTGGTTTTGTTGAATGTACATGTCGACTGCATGTGTAATACATTTTTACATATTTTGTGTAGGTAGGCTGGATGCATTTTCCTGCTGCTTGTAATGGTTGGTCGCTACCTACTGCTCTAGCTCTAGCTGTAGCGCAGTTTTGTTACGTCGCGTGTTTGCCTGTATTCTCGAAGGCACACAAAAACAGACATTGGCTCATTTTCACAAAACTTTCCACCAGTCCAGTGCCCCGTCCTGATCTGGACTTGTGCTCTATCTCTTCTACCTGAGCGCGCCGTGGTCCACCAGTCGGTAACACTGAACCACCTGTGTTGTCCGCCAGACCCGCTGGCCTGCCACCGGCCGGTATGGCTCAGCTGCGGCGGCGGTTTGAGCCGCTGCCGGCGCGGCCGGTGGCCCCCGTGCCGCCGCCGCGCCCGCCGGAGGAGCCGGCAGTGCGGTGCCGCTCCTGCTGTCAGGTCGAGCCGACGGACGGTCACCGTAGCTGGTGCGAGCGTCGGACCCCGCCGCCGCCGCAGCAGCAGCAGCAGCAGGAGGAGTGTTCGTGTCGCTCGTCACGGTCAGGCCGCTCGGCGGAGCCATGTCGCGCCGCCGATACAGCCGACGTCCTGCATGGCATTCAGGTTAGTCTCAGTATGGTACAGCTGATGTCCTGCATGGCATTCAGGTGGCAGAGACTAGGAGTGGTGTGACTGCTAGTGGTGACACACGGAATGTATACGTCCTGCATTATCAAGTGGTTGCCCTAACATTAACATTACGTACTCCTAGTGTAACGTTACAAAAAATATGGTGGAGCTGGACAGTGGACACTCCTTAATATTCCGTTGAATAGTACATGAGGAACAAATTTGTGCCTAATTTGGCTGGCGTGTTTATAAAACTAGACATGTGGCTTACTTCTGAAATCAAAACATTGCAAAGCGCTTAAATAGTGAGTGCGTAGACTGAGCGCCTGCGGTCGTCTTAGCTCGTCTCTGACGCGCGTGCGGCTTTACACGGCTGCTGACAGTGGTTGTTTGTGTTTCTGTGTGCAGCTGCCGCGGGCGTCTCTGTGTCTCGTGCGGCTTTGCACGGGTGGCGCCACTGTCTGTCCTGTGGGGTGTTAACAGTGTCTTTCTGTGCGCAGCCCCCGGGCGCGGCGGGCCGGCCGGCCGCGGACGGCGCGCCACTGCCCATATCTCCGCTCAACACCCGCCGCCTGAAGCCGACCCGGCAGAAGACCAAGAACGCCGTGCTGACGCTGGGCCGACGACGGCGAGGTGTGCCTCGAGTTCGTGCGCCGCCGCCACGGCCGCGACACGGTGGCAGACGTCTGCCGCATCACTGCCGACGGCATGCGGGTACGTCACACCGGCCACAGACGTCTCACGTCACGGCTGAACGTGTGAGTCAGGCAGTACAGGCTGCCCAGGTAGAGGCGCCACTTTTCGGACTTGTGGCTATCCCAACCCGACCCGCAAACCCCCCTTCAGCTACTCCAACACTACCCACATGAGCATGTAGGCTGCCAGCTACCCGCAGGTTACCCACAAACACAATTTGTTGTCAATCATTCTGTCTGCCATTTAATCAGCTCATTGTGCAATGCTGAACTGTTTTGTTGCTTGATCTCTTCCTCACTATCTGAGGTGCGTATATTTACTTCGAGCATCCCAATCCCATCATCATTTTTCTTCAATTTATGAGAAATTATGCTACCCGCCAACTACCCACTTCATCCCAAATGATCGCTTGTGCCTACCCACTACTATCCACGTGGGTAGTAACTACCGACATCTGGTGGGTAAGTGGGTTGGAAAGTGGCACCTCTACCTGCCCAGCACAGCTGAGGTGCGCTTCCCTTACCATACACGCAGGACTGCCACAGTGAGCTGCGGATGTGCCACTGCGCCGCCCGGCCAGGCTGGGTGCAGGGGTGCGGTCAATCAATCATCAGCCGGGCTGGCTGAACTGCAGGACCGAGAGTGGTTAGCAGTAACGTAGCTACACTGAACAGACTCTGCACGTGTGGCGACGGTTTTTGAGTCCTGGAAGTCTCTGTACAAAAGTGGTGAAAACATATTCTTTGCAATGACCTGCAGTTTCAATCATCATATTTTTATATATATATTTCGGAATACATCCATAAAAATGGTTTTCCCGGTTTTTCCTACGTCAATGAACATCGGTAAAAACATGATCACCCCAACGACTAAAGAGAATTCACAATCAACCCTTAAAGAAACAACACAGTTGCATGTTTTAAAGAACATCATTGAGACAGAGACTGTTTAAAAATATAAGCTAAAAGTGGGTGAAGCCCCTCGCAAATCAGCGGCAATCAATTCCACGCTCACGCAGCTCTGAATAAAGAACGAGCTGCCTGGCGAACTCAGTTTCGTGGCGCGCGGCACCTCGCAGCGGCCCGTCACTGGTAGCCGTGGTGGGTACGCGCGGGAATACAATCGGAGCGACTGATGGATCCTGAACAGATGTAGTTCGGCGGGCGTTCTCGGGCATGAGTTGATTTAATACATGGTGTAAGTAATTCGCGTTCGGCGGTTAACCGATGTACTTATCTGCTCGCCAGCCAAGCTCAGACGCAGGTCCAGATACTCGCTCCGCGTCCGATTTTTCTTGAATCCCACCTGGAGCTGTGTGATAAGATGTATTTATATTGCTAATCGATTTACAATGACTCATCCATTTTTGGTTATTACTGGGGGCTCATTGTCTAAAAAGAGCATTCGCGCACAGTACTTGATGTTGATCTCGCTATTAACATTGTAACTCAATATTGTTAGAGGCCACTTCAAATGTAACGGGTCCTGTTTATGGGGCCAGGTAGCCTGTTGTGGTGCCCCTGCCCCTGACGTTTCCCCTGTGCTGCGGGCCGTGTTGTGTCCCTGCCTGACTTGTGTTTCCCCTGCGCTGCGGCGGCAGATTGCCGTATACCAGCCGGAGGGCGGAGCCGCCGTGCCTGTGGCCACCGAGCCGCCGCCGATGCCGCACTCGGGCGCCGACGCCTTCTACAGCTACCACACTCTGCCGCAGAAACACTGGAAGAAGTACATCTATGCCGCACGGTCAGTACAGTCAGGGTAGACCGGCTGACTGCAGCGCAGTCAGATCGGGAATTCAGATGGTGTATTGTTATGCTGCTTTGATATTATGTATATTGGATGACTGTGATGAGCATTGTGTACAGAAAAAGATGCACTGCAGAGGGTGATTTCCTTTCCCCCTCAGGTTTTCCAGGAGTAGTGTAAAAACGGCGGCGGCGGCGCCGCCAAATTTCCCACGACTGTGTGTACATCAATTACCCACACTTTGTGAAAGTTTTGACTTCAGGTCATCTCAGGTCAGGTCACTAGGTTACGTCAAGTGACCTTACCTCCAAAAATGTTTGTGGTGGTGCCAAAGCCACAGTTTTTTTCAGAATTGTTTGAAACTTACAGGATTTCATAGGGTTATCAGTACATATAATTCGTATATCTCAGATTTTCCGTGTCGGTGACCTAAGGTCAGCTCAATTTCCTGACCTCCCCATTATAGGTGAACAGGAAAATATACAATGCTTCCTATTCAGAGAATTTGCATTATATTAGGCAAATCATTTTAGAATCATGTTATTTTAGCTCATATTGATGGCACAGGTGCAATTGTTGCTCAGTGATCTCTGCAAGGTCATTTGAGGTCATCTGATGTCATCAGCTTTGTTTTGCTAATATATCTTGATAGAATAAAGATAGGGAAGATCGGATGACACCAATATGTTTGTCTCGACGAGCGGCTTCTCCCCATATGCATCATGACCTACCTGAGTCACCAAATGGCCTTGACCTGAGGTCAAATGTATGAATTGACCTAAACTGAGTAAACATGTACCAGATATGTTTCAAAGCGCTTTGACGAGACCAACACGATGGCGTCACAATGGACAAGTTGCAGGTTGTTTTGTGAATATGTGCAAAATAATTAGAAAAATGTGCTGATCAACGTGATACACATCATTTTGCATACAGAGCAATATTCAGAGAGATATTTGCAAATGAAAAGTTTCATTATTTATCAAAGCAACATTGAATGTAGTGAACCGTCATTTAAGCAATAATTTGCCATGCCCTATGCGATAAAGCATCGTCTATTTTCCACAATTTCCCGTGGCAAATATAATGGTAAAGCCTTTTCTATGACTTACTGTTCCACACCAAAACTACTCCAGAAATTCATAGGAAATTATGCGGTGTAATGTACAGCACAAAGCTCAATCTTAATATCCTCTAGACACATGTTTCGAGATAGCTCCGTTTCGGCTTGAGGCACAGGCTCTGCCTCCACCGCAACTCAGCAGCTGCTACCGCTACCTGCAGGCAGGATGGTCCGCCTGCAGTTCAGATGGCCTGTGCTTTAGTTGGCTTCCTGGTCGGAGATTCTTCTTAACACTACTAACCTTCGTTTAGTTAGCCCACAGATAAGCTGTTAAGTGGCTAAATCCCAGATGCCCTGCTCTCCACGAAAACACTGCCCCAACGAAACCTGCAAAATGCACCGTGCCCTCAATGCTGTCTGAAATAGTGGTCTGTCGGATCCGAGAGCTGTAATGGAAAGAGATCTAGATCATCCTTAGGATCCGTTTAGCTGTAGCAATCCGTTAAAATGCCCTTTGAGCTGCCGTTAAGATTATTGATTTGGTCACAAGGTAGAAATTCCACAATTTTAGTTTTGTGTTAGTTTCAGTAAAGTTTGCATGATTTCAAAATGAGCGATATCTGCCTTGAATGCGCCATATCCACGTGCTATTGATTTCGACGCAATTTAACGTGATGCTGAATTTTGCGTTGAACCTCTATTTTACAAATTCAATATGTCAACCGAACTGCTAAAAACTACCTCAGTGTACGCATTGCGCTCCTGAACTATTGCTAAATTGCGTCCACGACCAATCAGAGAGACAGAATGTTATTACGTAAAATACTTAATTATTTAAATCCTGATAATTCAGGGGAATTTATATTAAATTGACTATCTATAAAATATTTTAAAATAAATTGCGTTCAATCAAATATATAAAAACTGGGGGTTAGGTAACCTGCAACTTGTCCATTATTTACCTATTTTTGTTAGATGAGATGTTATTTACGAAAAAGAGCTTTGGCCAAGCATAGCCTTTTTCTGAAGACACGTTGGCGATTGCAATTTGCAATAGCTTTAGATTGTTTTTGTTTCCGCTGGTTCCTAGCTATTATAGTTTCCGATATATTTGGTGGGTTTCTCGAGCGAAGTCCTAAAACCGGAAAATGATAACCTCTGGTGGCCTCAATTTTGGCCTCAATTTTGGCCTCAATTTTGGCCTGACCTTAAAGTACTGATAGACTTTCGATAAAGCTTGTCTCGAGCTATCCAACGCCGTTTTCCGCTTGTAACTTCGTAGCGTAGTTTTCGAGATCTCAGGGGGGGCGGAAATCAACCCCCTGCGGTTCGTGTTCGGCGCGAACCCCCCGCAGTGCGCAGGCTTAATGATAGCCTAACCAGCAGATAGGTGTTAACAGCTGTTGGGAACTGCGGCTGATCAGCTCGATCAGGTAAGAAACAGTGTCTTGTGGAGCGGGAAGGCGCTGCCGGGTTCGAATCCCGGTGCCGCCCGCTCCTCAGACCACTTTTCCCCGGTTGGCCAATTCAGGTGTGGGGAGGGCTCCTACGCACTTACCGCGGCCCTGGAAGGAGAAGAATCACCCACTGCACTTGGTCCCAATTTTCCCGTTGTGGGTGATAAATATGATAATAATTTATCATAATAATAAATCTCGGAGAGTGCTTGACTCGTGGTACAATACTGGTCTACAGCTATAACGTGTGTTGCTGCTCACTGCTCACTATGCATTTATCTGCCATTGTCCGTGTCTGAACCGTGTGTGACCTGTGGCCTGTTCTGCGCGCAGGTTCGTGAAGCTGGTGAAGAACCAAGACGCCCAAGCTGACGCTTTACACGGAGCGGGCCAAGTGTGTGCTGATGGAGAACGGGCCGGCAGCGGACTTCACGGTCAGCTTCTATGACGGTCAGTGGACGCTGGTGAGCTGGCGGCGTCTGTCGCCAGCTGGCGGGGTCTGTCGCCAGCTGATGGTGTCAGCAGCGGCGCCGGCTGGCCTGTCGGACACAATGACAGTGGTAGAGCGGAATGTAGCGTGGTCGAATTGCTAAGCTCTGCATCGTGCATGGTCTAAAGGTAGTTGTTTCTGGCGTTCCGTTGGTGTTCATCGTTCAGGAATGGACCTAGTGGTGCTTGAGCTTGATAAGATTCGGTTGCATGGCATGTTTATTTCCGAATTGAGTGGTAGCTTATGCTGATGAGACTTATACAAACGGCTCAACTTTCCTTAGATCTAGCGAGTTATCGTCAAACAAAAGGCGAATGCTGCTTTCCTAGGCAGCGGCTTTGGCAGGGGTTAACTATTGTTTTGGTACGGTAACTGTGATGATGGTACGGTAACTGTGATGTCTGTACGGTAACTGTGATGTTGGTACGGTAACTGTGATGTCTGTACTGTAACTGTGGTGTTGGTACGGTAACTGTGATGTCTGTACGGCAACTGTGCTGTCTGTACGGTAACTGTGATGTATGTACGGTAACAGCTGTGGTGTCTGTACGGTAACTGTGATGTCTGTACGGTAACTGGGATGTCTGTACGGTAACTGTGATGTTACCGTACAGACATCACAGTTACCGTACAGACAGCACAGTCACTGGGCGGCCGACACTGTCTGCGTTTCGTGCGTCACTGAAGGCATTGACAGCCTGAGATCCAGCCCTCCGTATGGTGTTTTATTCCGGTGCTTTTGCATTCGCTGTATCACCTTTTTTTGATTTAATCAACACTTTTTAATCACCTTTTCATTCACTCAACCACTTTTAATTTTACATTCGCTGTTCACTTTTTTCATTTCTCGTATCACACCTTATCTACCTTTCATTTTTATCAACTTTATCAGCCACCCCTTTCAATGTTTAGTTACACTTTAATTTTTGCGTTTCGCTGTTCAACTTTTTCATTTTAATCACCTTATATCCCTTTCATTTTTATCACACAACTCTTATCGAGCACCTTTCATTTTATCACACTTTTAAAATTTGTATTTTACAACGTAATGTGCACCGCCATGTGTTTGCTGCGTATACATGGCCAACAACTGCTGTTTTATCCTGACATGTTTTGCTGTGTTTTTACTGTGTGCTTGACGCTACTCCTGAAAAGCCATGTTTCATGGACGGATTATAGAACCAATACATACATACATGTATGTACGGTAACAGCTGTGGTGTCTGTACGGTAACTGTGGTGTCTGTACGGTAACTGTGGTGTCTGTACGGTGTGTGTTGTTGTCTGTAGCGGCAGGCTGTCGGGTGGCGAAGGTGGCGGAGAAGATGACGGTTACTGTGCCGTTTGAGCAGTGGCCAGTGTTGTCTGCGCGGTGTTGGCACGGTGAGTGATGTTGTGTCTGTGGTTGCAGGTTGTCAGGTGGCGAAGCTGGCGGACAAGGTGACGCTGACGGAGCCCGGTCGGAAGCCGTACACGCTGGAGTGTGTCGGCGGACAGCAGTGCCTCTCGGACACCGGCCGATCCATCTGGGAGCATTACCAGCAGGTGAGACAGCACATAGATTACCAGTAAAACGTGACACAAAGAAATGTAGCTGTTGTATTTGTTATCCGCTTCGAATGTTTAGATTGTATCTGTAATATTACTCTAGTTTGTGTTGGCCGTAGTTACTGGACCCGCCGCTAGAGCGTGCTGGTGTGGTGGCGTGTCACCTGACACGCCACCAGCAATGCGAGCAGTGCGTGCTCGCATTGCTGGGGCTCCAAGTAACGCTGGTTTTATGAAACGTGCGTTCGTCCCTGGGCCAATATCGCGTATTGAGACGTTGCTGCAATTCCACTTCCTGCATCTGACGCGTTCTCCCGCCGTGCCGGCAGTGTCTGGGCCATTGTAATCAGATCGAGGCGGCGCTGGAGCGGCTGCAGTCCGCCACCGGTGCCGCCGGTGGCGCGGCGCCCCTCAGCTGCTTTCCCGCCATCGTCGGCAGGCGGCCGGCGCCGGTCGACCGACCTGCCTCGCCCAGCCAGGACCAGGAGAACCGCAGTCCGCCGGCGCCGGAACGCAGCCCCAACTCGGCCGCCGCCAGCCAGGTACAGCTACACACCGGACGGCTTACATTCGGCGCCTGCGTCAGTCTATACTGACGGTCAGGGAGAGCCGACGCGATAACCGACAAGAATGTCGTCTGCGAGGATGTGTGGTTCATTGGGAAGAGTGTGGGCGGGTGTGCGACTTTACTGTGCTAATGGATGCTGCAAACGTGATTGTTTGGATTATGTCTATTGTCCATTGTCCAACCATTTTGCATGACGCTGCATTTGACGTCATTTGTACAGTATTGCAATTTATGTTAACCATTGTCATATTGATTCGCCCAAAAGGCTCTTAACTCCGAGTAAGTTTTTTGTATTATAAACTATTGCTACCAGAATTCATTCAAAAATATTGTGCGCATAATATAACTGTACCCTCCCAGTTGGGATACCCCATCAGCTGCTGTGTATTGCAGATTGGCTTAGTACCGGTGTTGTAGCAGCGGCCGGACCGGTACTCCGTACTCATCGACACCGCTCCGTGTCTCGTCCCGTCTGCACGCTCTATCTTCCTCATCACCCCGACCACCGCGACAGTCACAGACCATCACTGGTACACCTCTCCCATTACAGATGCGCTCGTTCGACGGGTCGGTCGTCAGCGCGCGCACGGTCACCTCAGCATCCGCAGCTGGCGGCCACCGGCAAGACGCTGCGACGCGCCCACTTCCCCGGTGTCGGCCTGGCCACTCAGGTACGGCGCTGGTGCGCACACGGGACGGTCTCTAGAGTACTTGCCGTGGCGTGCGACAGGACCAGAAGTCATTAATTGCTCACGCAGTTGGAGCGCCCGAGAGTGCCTTCCCAACGAACTTACTTTGGTGTTCTCATAACCGGGTTAGCTGTATGAGTGAGGACAGTCAGGATGTTTGGCCGTGAGTTGTGAGGTCGCACAGCGTATAACAGCGTTTCTCGTAGTGTCGACGGCTTGATCTGTGGTTAATACTGATTTCCGTGTGAGGTAGTTGGGTCGGGTAGGCTGCAAAGACGCTTCGAAAGTGTCCATGCGTCTAGGATGGTGCTGGCTGTGGTTGTTGGAAGAGTGGCTGTCTCTCGATTTAGTGTTACTTTGAGGCAGTGCTCGTGATTCCGTGGCGTTACGTCTCCGCGCCCTGGACTTTGCCCTACAATGACTGACAGCTGCCCTGTGTATTCTGTATGTGTACAGCTGTCGTACAATGACTGACAGCTGCCCTGTATCTCTGTGTGTGTTCAGCTGTCGTACAATGTCTGACAGCTGCCCTGTGATTCCGTATGTGTATCGAGCTGTCGGTACAATGACTGACAGCTGCCCTGTATCTCCTGTGTGTGTTCAGCTGTCGTACATGACTGACAGCTGCCCTGTATCTCTGTTATGTGTACAGCTGTCGTACAATGACTGACAGCTGGCCCTGTCATCTCTGTGTGTGTTTAGCTGTCGTACAATGAATGACAGCTGCCCTGTACTCTTGTCATGTGTACAGCTGTCGTAACAATGACTGACAGCTGCCCTGGTCATCTCTGTGTGGTTCAGCAGCTCGTACATATGACTGACAGCTGCCCTGTATCTCTGTGTGTGTTCAGCTGTCGTACAATGACTGACAGCTGCCCTGTATCTCTGTGTGTGCCCAGCTGTCGGACGGCCGTATCCAGCTGGCCTGTGAGGACGGCACTGACCTGACGATCGAGCCGCGGTCCGGCGCCGTTCAGCTGCGGGACGCCGACGGCCGGCTCCGCCAGTACAGCAAGCACGACGCGCTGCCGGGCCGCGTCAAGAGGGTGATGCAGCAGCTGCCGCACATCGTGCAGACCATTGTGGCTGGAGAGACACGTCCCCGACACGGCCTCCGCAACTGAGACGATGCTGTGGCTCCGTCGCCGCGATACGGCATCTGCTGAGCTGAGCGCTGAGCTGAGCTGAGCTGAGCCGAGCCGGCAGCTCCCGAGCTGCCGTATTGTACTACACCGCAAACCCACGGCCGCGGCATGGTACAGCTGCGCCACTGCTGCCGTCCTGACCGCGCGGTGGTGCCTCTGCCCACGGCTGGTCAGTGCGGCACTCTACCTCGGCTCCCGCTGGTGAACGCTGTTGTCAGGGCTCGTGTGTGAGATGTGTTTTCAGCGAATGACTCAGTGGACCACGGCAAATTGGGAGTGATCGGGCCGGTCGAAAGACAGGGATGCTGGTGATCGGTACTTACTGAATAAGTAATATATGGCGCTCATGTGGCCGCGAATGGCTCCCGGAAGGAGTCGGGAGCGGGGGTAGTGCGGTTGTGATGGTCTGAGGCACGAAGGTGGCTCCCCGTGTCTCTGTCGTCTTCCATGATGTGTGGAAAACGTTATACGTTGCATGTTCGGAGCTGTTCATGTAAAGTGCTCGAGTGTCTACCCAGACAACCCAAAGCTCCTGGGCTAGGGCACGGATTGTACGAGCATAGTTCATTCATTCATTCATTCATTGCCATCCATTGCGTGAAACCTGTTTTTTGCGTCCTGTATCAATGTCGATTTTCCCGGCTCGACTAGAAATGTTCTGATCTCGAGTAGAAAGCTGCCGATTAACCCCACTTCGTGCTACGAATTGAGGGCTTGAATCCATTGAGCGTTCCACCACTGCAGCTGTGTCGGGGTGAGTGACAGCGAGTTGTGGCTGGTGTGCGAACTACAGCGGTCGCTCCCGAAAAGCTGTTTTGCGTATTACTGAACTGCGGATTGCTTTAAGGTCGGTGTGGGGCAGTTTGAAATAGACGGGAGCTCCGATTGAAAGTAGGCTAGCTTGTTCAGATTGCCCGAGGCGTTCCAGTTTTGCGGGTTTTACGTCATCGTCACTTCAATATATGCATCTCCGACCAGGTGTGTCTTTCTTGGGCTGCGCTTATTGACGAGAAGGCTACTTTAGGGCAGTTTGTTTCATTCATGCATGCATTGGCTGTATTTCCGATCGGAAATATCAATCGGGAGCTAATCTTACGAATTATTTGCTTGTTTCCATGCTCGTGTGCGTGTTTTCAATAAGTAAAGAATGGCATCAGACTTGTACAGTGGTGAATCAACGGACTCGGTTTGTCCCTGTCTTGTGGTCAGCCCGTCAGGTCATGATAACAATCGGGTTTCGCTGCCACTACGTGCTTTGTACTCTTAACTTAAAATCGCATGCCCTGTATCCCCAGGTGTAGTATGTAGGTACTACTTTAGTCAAAGAGCATTACTTTGCCAATTCGGTGCGCTATCAAAGAGGAGGTGGGTGGGGGAAGGGTGGTTGTAAGGAGACTGCTCATTACCAACTTTGTCTTGTTGAGCACCTCGGGCTGGTCAGAAAACTTGTTTTTGAGTTGTTGGAAGAGACGCAGTTGGGGTCGTTATCTCTGGTCTAAACGGGCATAATTTCCGATCCAAATGGGTGCCGCCGGCGCATACGACTCGAGGGGCGCCACCTGCACTGTCGAGTGGCACCTTCAATTTCCAGACGTGCACTTACCCTGTCACGTGCAGACCCCTTGGTTGCGCCTCTGTTCTCGGCAGAGACATAGTCCGACATAGTTTTGTCCGCCCCTGTAGCTCAGTCGGGAGAGCGCTGGACTTCTGACCTATCCCGGTAGTGGCAGCCCGGGTTCGAGTCGCTTCGGCGCTCGCTTATTTTTGCTCCTGATGGTGATGCCTGCGGCCGGTGGCAGCTGTCGAGGTCGCAACTGAAGGTAGGTGACGTCAGTGACGGGGTCGGTACCGTGTCCAGGTATTCGGGAGCACGTATTCAAACTTTCGTTCCTAAATTTCTGCGACCACCAGGAAATTTTGTAGCGATTTGGGTGCGGCCTAACCAACAAGCTCTGCTTAGCGTCTGTTGGTCCTGACTTCGTAATTCCATCCATTACAAACATTCGGTAAATTTATTAAAAAAGGGGAGTCAACGGGGACCAACGCCTCCCCCTGAGCAAACAAATTTTTACATTAATATGCAAATATATTATGCTGACTGCCCCGAACCTGCCCCCGCCCCCTGGTCAACAACATTTGGCTGAGGAGCGAAATTTAATTATTCTACTGACGTGGCTTCCCCTCTAATACAAAAATATGCTTACGTAACTGGTTCTCGGGCCGGCCGGGGCAAATTTGAATGCAATCATCCACCCATGCTAGTTTGTGTACGAGGTTTATAATACATACCTTTTTATAAAATGTAGTTAAACATACTCAGGTAAATGTAACTTAGATATGTTTTGGAGTTCAGAACATGCTGATAGGTGATTCGTATTATCGGACATGTATCTCGATGGGGGCAGTGAGGCTCACTGCCCCTATCGAAAAGCAGCCGTCAAATGGACCGAATGGACCCGAAAGGTGGATGTCATGACGGGAGTAAGTCAAGTCCGTTGATTCACCATTTTACAAGTTTGAAAGGAATCTCGAAAAATATTCCTCCTTTGAAACACGGATGCAGCAGAGCTGTGGGCACAACATAGCATGTATCTCTATTTATAGAACTGTCGGCAGTGGCGGATCAATAACGGTAGTTTGGGAGAGGCCGCCGGTGGTTGGGGGGGGGGGCAAAGTCCAAAAAATCTCACATAATTATACAAACTCATCGAGCATTCCGCTTGTTTATGCATTGATAGCTGATTTAAACCAAACTTGCATGCGTAAAGGCTGCTTAGATTTTCCTTTATATCAGGAAATGTGCCAATTTTGCTCTAATTTCAGATGCTAGGGGGCATGTCCGGATCGCCCCCTGGATCCGCCCCTGACTGTCGGGTTATCCCACTCACAAAGAACGATTGAAAACAGCCGAAGATCAACACTACTTCACATTTAGCGACTTCGACGAAACTAAGCAGCTTCTACTAAAGTATGTTTGTTTTGAATAAGCTGCTAATAAAATGTGAATAAACTAAGATAATGGCATGTATTGTTAGACTTATTGCGTTGGTCCCTTACAGGAAAACTTTTTGGATCGTTCTGCAATCGTTCTGCAGAGATGTATGTACAGTCGGTCTATTATGTATCTTCCCTTTTTTAGTTCCTAAAACTCATCTAACTTCACTTCTGTGTAAATGAAAGACTGATACAAGGGAACTTGTAATACCCACCTAGATAAGTACCACATTTTCCCTTAAATCAGTTATTCATGCACACAGAAGTGAAATTAGATGAGTTTAAGAAACTAAAAAAGGGAAGATACATGCATACGCAGTACGCATGTTTCCAATGTAAATAAAATACTTGTATTTTAGTGGTCGCAACTTATACGACTCAAAATCCAAATTTTGACGCTGCACGAACGAAACTGGCGCACAAATTTGGTCAAAATAGCGCGCGCGACATCGAGGAACATCGAGAGGTTTTAATTTGTAAACAGACTGGTTTTATAGCCGAAATTGCAATTTGCAAACTTTGTGCTGTGTCAAGACCTTGAGCCATTATATATCAGGGTATATATATATATAGCGTTGTGTGCCGATTGCTGAAGGAAGTGAAGTAAGACGTTAACATTTTTCAGGAATTAGAGTCAGTTTTTCAGTTTCTGCAATTATTTTTCCAGTCTGTCTACATCTGTGTGTTCTTATTTTAAGTTTCAACCATGCGACATATTGGGTATTTGTTTTCCTGACTGGATGGCTGGTGACAATTTCTCCTGCACAAAGGAAGCAATTGAATTGTAGTTTTCACTTTCATAGTTTAGTCAATATAAAGTTAGGAAATTAATACATAGTTTTTCCCTATTAATTCATCTAAAAAAACATCCTCTGCTAAATAACCATCACAGTTCTTCGGTGGGTAGGGTAGACCACTGTGATGCCGTCAAAACACCATACTTTTCATACTATTGGTGTCTGTTAGTGTCAGTATCATCTGTATTGCCAATAGCATACAAGTTTGATGTTATGTCAATGATGTGTCTGGCATTATGTATTTTTAAAAATTTAGTCAGAAAGTTTTGTATGGATATTTGTCATGACCCGCGCTAAGCAGAGCCTGTTGCGCAGGTCTTGACCTCACCACCTGATCGCACAATTCCTGTTGGTCTGCATAATTTAGAGACAAAGGCTTTATGTACCCAACATACCTGGACACAGTCTGCCCTGCTCACTGACATCATCTGACCTCGAGAATGACTGCTGACACAGGCAGCACCGGGAGGCTACACAGGACACTGGGAGGCTTATAGCACCTGACTGGCTAGTAGCTAGTCAACCCAACATTCTTCAAACTAGTCGGGCCACCAAGTGCCAACTCTGGGCACAGCCCACGGGGGTCAACAAGGTGTGCCTAGACAGCACACCAGTACCACACCCTAGATTAATGCTTAACCAAATGACTACACTTCCAGAAGTGGGCATATTGCGTATAAAAAATAAAGGACAAATAAGTATGCTTTTTAGGTCTGCCATGAGTTCAATATATAAAGTGTTTTCTATTCTTGTCATGCAACACATCAATTCATAACTTGTTACAACCATGTGGTGCCAGCTTTCCTCACATAGGTACTTGATGTTTTCACAGAGCCTAAGTTGAGCCTTGAGGTCCATTCAGCCAAGATGGTAGAGCTGCACTTGGAGCCAACATATGAGAAACAGCTGCCTGCTGAGGTCAGCAGTATGGTGTGGTCACCGAAGATGGACCTTGTAGCATTCTCTCTGGTCACTGGTGAGTAGCAAGTGACAGCAACCCGTCAGCCCAGCTTAGCTTTGTTTATCTAACAACATAAACATGTAACATAATGTACACAGAGTAGTCTCAGAAAGCCATTTAGGCTACACCTCTTCTATTTATCTCACTTATAAAAAGGATTTACTGGGAGGCTTAATGTAATATGTGCATCTGAAATTAACAGAATATGTTAAGTGTAACCAGACACTACAACACCCTTTCATCCATTTGACCTAATCATTGACAATACTTGAAACTTTCTGCTAAACGCACTGGCACATATCTGGGACACAGCAATTTGTTTAGGATGACATAATAAAATATGTGTCCCACATGATCATTTATTTGTTTGTTTGATAATTTGTCTCATTGATTTGTTAGTTTGATCATCATTTGTCCCGCATGATCATTGCTGTACTATACAAATGACAAACTGCTCAAATCTATCATTCGCGACGCGAGCATGTATCACCTGGAGCAGCACGATCTCATCAGTGACTCGCAACATGACTTCAGGCCTAGGAGGTCGTGTTCAACACAGCTGTTGGCTTCTATCGATGACTGGTCCAAACGCTTGGAGAATGGTGAACAATTCGACGTGGCCCATGTCGACTTTATTAAAGCTTTTGACAGCGTCCTGCACCACCGGCTCTTACAAAAGCTCAGGGTTTATGGCATCGTCTGTATGGCATGTAGGTCGTCTCCTGACATGGATTAAAAATGTCCTGATAGGCAGACAACAACGCGTAGTGGTGGATGGCAGCCACTCAAGTTGGGCTCCAGTTACAAGTGGTGTCCCACAGGACTTGGTGCTAGGTCCGCTCCTATTCGTCATTTTCGAAAACGACTTGGCTGATGCGGTGCACGGCCGGGCGATGCTTTTCGCCGACGGACGACACCAAACTGTACTACTCCAGCAGTGACGCCGGTCGCCGCAACTCCTGCAGGAGGATCTGAATGCGCTGGCTTGGCTGGTCTGACGAATGACAGATTCCGTTTAATGAGGCGAAATATGAGATGTTACCACGTCGGTCCAGGATTCTCAGACTTTCCCCTGCACCATGATAAATACTCGGCTGGGTTGGTCGCTAGTGGTGAGAGATCTTGGCATCTAAGTTCACGGTGAGCTGATAATTCCGAAAGCAGACCGCGGATGCGGCGTTCCAAAGCGTCCAGAATTATGGCTGTCATCAAGCGTGTGTCTTGTACATCTTGAGCCGGACGACCCTTCCGTTCCGTTGTTCAAGGCTCTCGTGATGGCCTCACCTCGAGTATGGCAAATATTGTGTGGGGCCCATTCAACCGTGCGGACCAGCAAAGCATCGAAAGGGTCCAAAGACGCGCCACAAAATGTGTGACAGACCTCCGAGGATGTGCCATATCCGGAGAGGATGAGAGCGCGCGGTCTGCCATCACTATCACAGGAGAAGGAGGGGCGACATATCACGAGTGTCCAGCTTTTACCACTCAGGGGATCAATATGACCCCGCAGTCCACTTTTCAGTTACCCGCATGCTCAAACCCACTAGAGGTCATCCATGGAAAGTGCTAAAGCCGTATCGCGACCACCAGGCTAGACGAAACTCCTTCGCAGTTCGGGTTGTAAATGACTGGAACTCGCTGCCGGTGAGTGCAGTCTCCGCCGAAACAGCCAACCAATTCAAGGCCAGGTTGGATAAACACCGCACCGTTGATCTCTGCCGTGCCCATTCAAGACGGCTGAACTAGCGTCACCCGGCAAGGGAGATAGTTTGGATCGGGTCCTACAGACCTAGTGCCTGATTCCCGTATTGTGTACTCAATACCTGTTCTGACATGACACAGTGTGTGTGGTGCCTGTAATTTCAGGTGGCGTGGCTCTGTACAGGATGACATTGCACCGTGTATGGTCAGTGGATCCGCAGGAGGACGGAGTGACTGTCACCTCACTCTGCTGGCGGCCCGACGGCAGACTGCTGGCCGTGGGATACACCTCAGGTGGGATACCTATGTTGCCCTGTGAACATTGCTCATGTATTCTTCTATTCTTCCCACTACACTTGTGTAAATGGTGTTGTGCTATGTGTGAATGCAACATTTGAACAGTGTATATATTTCACCAAGTGCATGTAAAGCCCCAATCATTGTAATTATCACCAATTGCATCTTCGCTTTTCCATGAAAATATATTGAAATCTGTTCTGTCGCTCCACTGCTCGATGCGCCGGATTGTTTCGTCTATCGATGCCGGTTATCTCCGTCTGTCCGTTCTGAGCAGGTCTGCTGTCGTGTCGTCTCGGGACCTGGAGAGCGGGAAGGTGGTCCATTGACGGTGATCCGGTCCGTCTGTGCTGAGCAGGTCTACTGTCGTTCCTGGACCTGGAGAGCGGGGAGGTGGTCCACTCGGAGACGTTCTCGGCCGTCGTCACCTCCCTCTGCTGGGCGGCCATGCAGGAGCAGACCAGCACAGAGCGCTACAGCTCCCGTTGGACCAGCACAGAGCGCACGGTCAGATAATACAGCTCCCGGTGGACCAGCACAGAGCGCACGGTCAGATAATACAGCTCCCGTCGGACCAGCGCAGAGCGCACGGTCAGATAATACAGCTCCCGTTGGACCAGCACAGAGCGCACGGTCAGATAACTCAGCTCCCGTTGGACCAGCGCAGAACGCACGGTCAGATAATACAGCTCCCGTTGGACCAGCGCAGAGCGCACGGTCAGATAACTCAGCTCCCGGTGGACCAGCACAGAGCCTCCCATTGTTGTAATATCTGATAAATTACTAGCACTAACTCCCGATTTAAAAAAGAACACGAGTTTATTTGTGAAGTGTGTGTAGGAAACTGACTCCAACGCATTGTTGATACTTTTGTCGAGATAAGATATGTGTATTGTGTATGTTCATCTACGAAACCTGTCGTTGGAATACGTTATTTGTTCCAAATGCACAATTTACATATTTAACTCGTCGGTCGCTTTTCACGCAAATATACGGGGTCTTTCAATAGAAATGTATTTTTTGATTTGCCTATTTAAGACGTTTAAAATGGATTACAATATATAAATTTAGTATCACCTGGTCGAGTAATCTGACCAGTTTTGTAATATTTATACATTTAATGTGGTTGTGAATGGAACAGTGTGGAGGACTTTTCCTCAGGATGTCGCATTCGGTTTTGCTTGATTTTACTGGAAAAAAATCGTGGAACAATAAATTAACGCAATTTGCACCATAAGATATGTATTATGCACAGCACGCTCATTGTTGGTGACCTTAGCAGTGTTCACTCACTGTCACTAAACTAGTTCCTCGGTTTATGGCCAGCTGTGTCTGATTAAGGCTCATCCTAAGTAAACACGGGCCTTCGACCGCCAGGCGCATGTGTGTCCCACAGCCTCGACTCATTTCTGTTTTTTTCCTCTGAATCAGCAGGGCCTCCACCGTTGCCTATAGGTCTCTTAGAGATGCTGGTGTTATTTTGCGTAGGATTCGCCATGGGAACGTCAACAGAACCCTAAGTCCAACGGCAGAGAGATTCAGGGCTTTTGCAGGCAAGCGTGGTCGCACGTGAGGGACGGATGACATCGTTAGCCATATCCGGCAGCACAGCTTCTTGCAGGCCACCGTGTTGTTGGGCCGTTCGCACCGTTTGGCTGAACCAGAAGCCCTTCTGGTTGCGTTGGTTGTCAATATCTCGTGCAAGAATTAATCAATACATTATGCAGTGTCACTAGCTCAAACATTCACAGCAAATATAATTCATCCTCGGTTATCCTTAGGCCGACATTCCTTTTGCCGGTGAAATCAACAAACGAATTTGACATCCTAGATGTGAAAAAGTCTCTCCAAAAACTTCAGTATCGCATGCAACAAACCACCTTAAAAATTGATAAATAACATAAGATGTCCAGCTGTATCGACTAATGATACCATATTTATATATCTTAGTCCGTTGTATATGCCTCAATAGCAAATTAAAATACATTTCTATTGAAAACCTGTTAGTATATTTTTCGAGATTTCTCTTACGTTTTGGGATAAATACTCAACTCCATGCTTTGGCCTTTGCTATTTGTATTGATTTGCCATGCTTAGATTGTGATTGATGCTGTGTTCAGGCGGAGGACGACGAGGACTCGTTGGACGAGGAGGAGGACTTCCTGCCACCATTGCCGTCTCTCAGCAAACAGTACGGCTCCGTGAATAAGCACAGCGAGGAGGATCCGCAAGATGTACAGGGCATCGCTGATCTCAAGTCACTGTCTGTCCTGGCCGTCGGTAATGATATACATTATACATAGCACATAAGGTAATCTGTCTCTTAAATTGTATGTCTATGCCACTCATTTTAAGTAACTAACCGGCTTGTCATCCTCTTGGTATGCTGTCTGAAAAGAATATAACACTGTGTCATCCAGTGCGAGCCGTGTCATCCCATGTGGTCTCTTCCCTTGTGACCCTGTGTGACCCCTGTGACCCTGTGTGACCCTGTGTGACCCTGTGTGACCCTGTGTGACCCCTGTGACCCCTGTGACCCCTGTGACCCGGCAGGTACACGGGACGGCCAGGTGTCGCTGCTGCTGCATGGTCTGCTGGTTTTCTGTCGGCACGGCTGCGGAGCGGGGGCCGAACCCCGGGCTATGGCCTTCTCCAGCGATCTGGCGCGGCTGCTGGTGCTGTGTGGGGAGCAGACCGACTCGACTGACAGCGGGGCGGCACCGACACCCACTACAGGTCAGTCAGTCAACTCAGCAGGTGGTCATCAATCAGGCACAGCTGCACTGCTGGAGCAGCTGGACTTGTCGGTATTGTGACTGTGCGTGCGTGACTATGTGCATTGTGCATGCGTCTAGTGGCAGGGGGTGGTGACGCTGCTTGCCTGCTGGAGCTGGAGCTGTTAGTAATTGTGACTATGTGCTGTTAGTAATTGTGACTATGTGCTGTAATGTTGTATGTATTGCGACTGTATGTGTGGGACTGTATGTATGTACTGCGACTGTATGTACTGTGACTGTATGTGTGGGACTGTAATTGTATGTATGTACTGAGACTGTATGTGTGGGACTGTAATTGTATGTATGTACTGTGACTGTATGTGTGGGACTGTATGTATGTATGTACTGTGACTGTATGTGTGGGACTGTATGTATGTACTCTGACTGTATGTGTATGTGACTGTATGTGTATACGTGTGACAGGTGACGGGGGCGCGGCGCGGCTGCTGGAGCTGGATCTCTCAGTGCTGAGCAGCTCCTCGGAGCAGCTGCGCCAGCTGGCCACCCTGTACGGCCGCATCAGCAGCCACCTGGTGTACCTGGAGCGGACCATACAGGCCATCTGCGAGGCCTGGGAGACGGTTCTGGTCGAGATGGATTCCAAAATGGAGCGGTTCCAGGTGGGTAGCTGATGTTGACCCCGTGCCCTACCGGAGTTGCTCTGGGCTGGGTGTAGAGGGGACCAAACGGTTCAACATTAAGAATGCGTTCGGAAGGCGCAAAATTTCGCGAAAGATTTCATGAAATTTATCATGGTCGTTCGGTATGAATTTCGCGAAAATTCGCCAGGTTCGCCGCAAGTGCGGCATGTAGGTATCTAAACAAATATTTAAAAAACAATTATCTTGGGTTATCTTCAATGATTTTGAGAGACTATTTTTACTGTTCATCACATTACTAAACAAATCTAGAACCCAGACATTCACTCCATTATACTCACACTCCATCTCCTCAATGGGTGTCGCCATCTAAAAAACACTCGGACATGTTCCAGGATTTTCCACATCATATTTCGCGAAAGCCCGCCACGAAATATTTTCGTTTCGCGCTCACAACGGCCAATCGTAAAAGATTTCGCGACAGCTGAAAATGGCCCCTTCGAACGAATACTCTTATTAAAGCCCTTACGTCTAAATTGTATTGCGTTGCCTTGTGGCTTCCATCGTTGACGTTCCCCGGGCCCCCCCTGTTTGTGAGCGTCATGTCCTGTCCGTGAGGAGGCTCATGTTCCACTGTTGTGACGTCATGTCTGTCCCTGTTGTACGTCATTTCTGACATCCCGTTGGAGCGTCATGTATCCCTGTCGGTGACGTCATGTTCCCTGTTATGACGTCAGTCTGTCGCCTTGTTGTACCTCGATTCTGTCCCCGTCTTCAGGCGTCTCTGGGGAGGACAGCTCGCTTCGTGGAGTTCTGGAATTCTCATGTTCGGGAATAGTGCCGTCTCCGTAAATGGAGCATTTCTGCTGACACGACCTGACCGACACCGTCGAAGAGCTGCGCCACGTCGATCGAGCTGAGCTACACAACAAGTCCAGAGCCATTTGGTGCTGCGCCACCTGCACGGCCCACTGCGGATCGCCGACAGCTGCTGTGGCAGGCTTAGATCATGTCATGCACGATAGACGGATCACTGCGGTCGTACTCGGTCACTGCGTCACGCAGCTGCTGCCGGTTAGATCAGCGTCCAGACCGACTGACGGTCACTGCGGTCAGCCGACCAGCTGGCTGCAGGTATAATCAGTGTCACTGCACCGATGGACGGTCACGTGGTCTGCATGAGTGGTAGAGGAGCTTGTGGATCGTGCTGTGTTTAGTTGCTAGTGAACGTCACACACTAGTGATAGTGTGAGGTCAGAGGTGTGGTGCCAGCTCTTGCATTGCCATCATATATTATTCATTATAATCTTCATCACATTGTCCTCGTTTTTCTGAATGGACACAGGCGAAACATGCCGTGTTCTATTATACGGCTGTCGTAATGTGACCAGGTCGGTAGTATTTCCCGTAAGTGTGCGAACGCATTGAGGGTGTACCAAGATTGTACGCCAAGACTGTTGCTAACTATATTTGTTGTTAGGAGGTCTTTCTTGTTCGAATATTTCAGTTTAGTATCTCATAGTTATGTATCAACTACACAACCGTTAAACCTCTCAGTAAGCAATACTGAGCACCCACGTATCGTTCACCACATTGTGCTGCATTGTGCCCGTGCGAGTGGTCTGAGTTGCCGCCTCTGGCCGACAGGTGGCAGGCATGGCGCGCTACACGGAGCGGTTCGGCCACCTGGGGCTGAGCGAGGAGCGCGTGGCCACGGCGCAGCAGGCGGCGGCGCTATTCCTCGTCAAAGCCACCGACATCCAGCAGGTGATCGACAGCTCCACCCGCAACTTCGTCGCCTTCTTCCGCTGGCTGTACGCGGTGATCCTGCGTCTAGCCGAGACGAGCGTGCCGCCTGACGTCGGCAAGATCTCCCAGCAGGAGCTCTCCTTCATCGCCGAGTTCGTCGACACAAACCTCGGCGACAGCGCGACGGCGCGCGGTGTGCACCTCGAGCGGGTCGGCATGTACCTGCGCAACGCTGAGCTGGAGGCGTCGCCGACACACGGCGATAACCCGTGGCGGCGTCTATTGGCCGAGAGCGCCCCGCTGGCCGCCGCGCCCGGCGTCGTGGCGCCCACCAACAGCTCCCGCTCGCTGCTGCAGGAGCGTGACGCGCTGCGGCGAGCCGTGGCGCACCTGTTCGCCGACACGGCGGCGGCCGGCGCGCGCACGGTGCGAGCCGAGCCGGCGGCGCCGCTCGGCCGGCCGGCCGGACCACTGCTGGCAGTCTCAGCGGCG
Source organism: Semibalanus balanoides (assembly GCA_014673585.1). Lineage (NCBI taxonomy): Eukaryota > Metazoa > Arthropoda > Thecostraca > Balanomorpha > Balanidae > Semibalanus > Semibalanus balanoides. The sequence goes on from VOPJ01013946.1 coordinate 51,152, forward strand.
GCGGACGGCGCGCCCGGTCGCTTCCTGGCCGTGCTGGGGGACGAGCGGCCGGCGCGACTGCAGGTGGCGCTGACGGGCGGCGGTCCGCCCGTGGAGGTGGCCCTGCAGCCTCTGCTGACCGAGCTCGGCCTGCCGCCACCGGCCGGTGCCGCGCCGCGGCTCCGCCAGCTCTGTTTCTTCTCCGGCTCGGTGCTGTCCGCCCTGGTGACGGACGCCGGACCACCGGTCTACCTGCAGGTGGACGTGGCGGCGGCGGCCGCGGGCACCCCTGCCGCCGCCTGCTCGGCCGGCCGTCTACTGGATAACATCGCCCCGGTGGCGCTGGCCGTCAGCGGCGCGCGCAATCTGGTGGCCGTGCTGTTCCAGGGCGGCCGGCGGGCGCGTGTGTACGATACGGCCGATGGTGAGCAGGACGATACTGTGCTGGAGACGACACACGGCTCGGTGGCAGATATGATGGACGATAACAAAGAGAATCTACTCTGAGACGGTCGGGTCATATCGGCACTGATATGCCGACCGCCGCGACTGAGATTGTGTGCGGTATGGTGGGCGTCTGTGAGATATTTGAGAATAGCGATTGTGCTCGTGGAAAGTGCCTGGCCGAAGTGCTGCCAGTCGCTGCCAAACCGTGATATTTTGTACGATGTATTTGCGAACAATTTGTTATGTGATGAAATGCAAGTTGACCAAGATTGGCGTCTCCGGGGGTACAGATACAATGACAGACGACGCCTGGACAGGTGTAACAGCCGCTGAGAGAATTCACTGAATCCATGTATTGACAATTATAGTAAATGTTCTAATCAAACATGTCACAATAACATTATCAAAGTCACGCTGTCGGCCGGAAGTGTCTGTTCCAGGGCGTACTTCAGTTGGTCGGCGCGAACGCTGGACGCCGGGCCGTTCGCACGCTTACTTGCGCGGCAGGTTGTATTTGACATACGGCACGTCCAGGTCCTCGCCTTCGGTGTCGTTGCAAACCATCTCTAGAACGAGCGCGCGCACGTGCGGCTCGATCTCCTTTTTCGACACAGTGCGCACCACGTCCGAAAGATTCATGGCCATGCGCTCCGTGCGCTTCGCCGCCGGCATAAAGAACGAGTAAAGCATCGACACGTTCTGACTCAGCATCGAGATCTCCAGCTTCTCCTCCTTCTGGAAGTAGTCGATGAACTGCTTGAGGGTCATCTCGCCGTCCACATCAAAGCGGTCCCAGAGAGTCCAATCCTTCTCGTAGTACTTGTTCTTGGCGCACGGGATCGGCTCGCTAAAGGCAATGAACGGCAGAGCTAGGTTAGCGAACGCGTTCTTGTAGAGCTCCAGCTTGGCGTGGCCCTGCGCCAGCTTGATCAGCTCGAGGCAGACGAGCCCGGACACGAGCGAGGTGGTGGTGGCGATGGCCGGGATGATGCTGCCCGCCACGCGCTTCGTCTCCTGCCGGTCCGCCGGACTGATGCCGTAGTTCTCGGCGCGCAGGTTCGAGCACGCCACGACGAAGTCGATGTGGAAGTTGGTGTCGTCGTCCTTCTCGAAGTCTGCCGGCGTGACCGTGAGCGGCCTGAGCGAGTCGGCCGGCGGCAGCTCTGCGCGCAGTTTCTGCACAATGTCCGCGTCCATGTGGCCAGTCATGGCCTCCGCCTCAGCCTCGGTGGTGGCGATACGGACGCCCGACTGCGGTTTGAACTCCGGCACCTTCACCTGGCGCACCAGCGAGATGACGGCAGCGCGGTCACGACACTGGGGCAGGCCATACACGGCCGCCTTCAGGTTCGCCGCCGCCACGATGTAGTCAACGTGCTGCGAGTTTTCCGCGTCGAAGTCGATCCCGTGCGGACAGCGCTTGGGCGGCGACCAGAAGGGCGTGCCGGAGCTGGTCACCTGGTCCTCCGGGAAGTTGAAGAGCAGCTGGCGGATCTGGTTGCTAAACTGCTCCTGGAAGTGGCGGCGCGCCCAGGCCACGCAGTCGTCGAACGTCTGCGGCCGCTCGTCCACCAGACAGCGCTTCACAGCGTCGAGTGTCTCCAGCGGCTGGGAGCCGGGCAGCTTCAGCGCCTTGTCCACGAACTTTGGATCGCTCAGGTAGAGCGCCGCGCTCTCGGCGCTGCCGCGGAACGAGCCCTCGAACATGTCACGCGCCCACTGGATCGTGTGCTCGATGGCGTTCGGGAAGTTCTTGAGCGTGCAGATAGGGATGCTCCTCTCCTGCGGGTCCTGCGAGGACGAGTAGGACTCAGTGAGATGCGGCAGCACCACCTGCACGTTGCCCTTTGTGCCGAGCGTTCCAGACTCAAGCAGCGGCTTGCGGTAGTAGACGCAGCGGCGGTCCATGTAGACACGGGCCTGCACGTTGTCCAGCGCGTTGACCACGCCGTCCAACGCCTCGAAGAAGTCGTCGTTGAACACGGCTTCCGTCTCCGGCCCGACACGGTCCAGCTTGTGTATCACGTTGATCTGTCCGGAGAGAGGGAGAAGGGAGGTAAGCACTCAGCCGGTGCACGCAGTAACGCCGTGTTGGGGAGCGGAGTGACCGGAAAACAGCAACGCAACTACGGATAGTCCTTCCTGCTTGCGTGATTGGGATTTTTTGTCGCTTCAGCGCATTGAGGCGATCAAGCGCCCTTCCTGTCTACGCTAGTTCAGCGTAGTCAAATGTGGGGGTCGTACAATATGCTAAAACGGATCTGTAGGGATAGTCTTGCTTGGATCATGAACTATGCGACGTTATTACATTTATGACGGTTGATGAATAGCGGTAACAAACAGCACTTGATACTTGAAGTGTCGAATAGCGAATATGTTAATTTGATGGTGCACGAATTTTCTCATTCGAGTTCATGCGTACCTAAACGTGACTAACAAAGGTGCCAAATCGCACTCATGCATCTTTAGACGAGAACATTGAGAAGACAACACTTGAAGAATATTTGATGCGAGTTTAAGGTTTGGATTTACGGGTGCATCGGATGCGTAAGTCATTTCGCAAGAACATTTAAACTTCTAATCGGTTACGACTGCCAAGCAGCGCAGCAGAAGCACCGCACTGCAGCGCCACCTCACCTTAGGGTTCATCACTTTGACGGCCTGGGCGGCGCAGGCCGACTTGGCCTTGCCCACGTGCTCCTTGTGGAACAGGAACTGACGGTTCAGGTTCGACTTCTCGATCAGGTCCATGTCGGTGAGATGCACGTAGCCGGAGCCTGCAAGGCGTCAGAGGGTGGCGTCACATCCTGGCAATAACGGTGACGTCACACACCGGACGCCTGCTTCCGCAGCCCCATCCGACGGGTCGCGGGCGTCAGAGGCTCTGTCAGAGGCCGCACCTCTGCCTGGTCACGGTGGCTACAGATTGACCGTACACCACAGAACGTCCTGTGTATGATTCATCTGCAGGGAGCAGGGAGTCATGACGCCCTCGTCATGCAGACGTGGGGACGACGGGAGCCGATGAAGGCTCCATACTCCGAGCAGGAGTGTGATGGTTTGTGACCGGGCCCATACACTTACCAACTGGTATCAGGGAACAGCTGTTATGCGTCGATCTACAGTCGTCTCAGCCATGCGGCGATTGTCATGACGTCATTGGTCGAGAGATGACGCGGTGAAGTGTCGTGCCGTGATCGGGAGGGACATATGAATGAGGTGCCGATGCATGATAACGGCACGGGCGGCGAATCGCCAGCCGCAGCCGCGGACTTTTTATCGGACGAATGACCACATTATAGCGTGAAGAGGATTAGGCTCAAGGACGTCGCAATCGCCAAGGTTTTATGGCGGTTATACATCTGATAACGTGAAGCGATTGTCCCAAAGGATAAAGCGATTGTCCCAAAGGATAACGTGAAGCGATTGTCCCAAAGGATAACGTGAAGCGATTGTCCCAAAGTGGCGATAAACTATGCAGAAGTAACGACAGTTAAACGGAATCATTGTAGTCGTTCACAAAAGACAAATCATATCCAAATCGAGAGCTCCACTAAAAGATTGTCGATATGCTTATCAGCCCATTCCCTTCTGGCATAGAGAACCCTGTGTAACAGAGTTGCAACACACCCTGCCATCGAGCTGTTCTCCCACTGCCCTCACCCACAAGACGTGTTCCGTCAGCCTCACCTGTGCCGACGCCGAGCATAGCCATGTTCTTGAGCAGCTCGCAGCCGATGGCGCCTGCGCCGACCACGAACAACTTGAGATCGGCCAGCTTCTGCTGGAGCCGGCGTCCAAACACGGCCACCTGGCGGTCGTAACGCGAACCAGTCGGCGCGCACTCGGCCGCCGTCAGCTGGCTGCGATCCTCGGGCAGACACTCGACGGCGTCAAAGTAGAGCCACTGGCGGATCGGCATGAACTTGCCCGAGCAGGCCTTCATCACCTCCTGCGCCACGATGCTACCGATGACGCCCTGCACGGGGCACACGTCGCCGGCGCTGACGGCCGCGAACGTCTTCAGCAGCGACTCGTCGAGCTCGTCGAGCCGCGCGCTGAGCGAGCCGTTCAGCTCGCCGGCCAGCTCCAGGAAGGTCTGCTGGTCGGCGGGCGTCCAGGGCGCCGGCGCTCTGCCGTGCCGCTTCTGGAACTCGTGCAGCGTCTGGAAGGCCAGGTGGTACTGGCCGCTGAGGTGCAGCTTGCCGAAGTCTGTGGGGATCACCTCGGGGTCCTTGATGGACTCGGAGAGCGACTTGAACTGCACGGTGACGGGCTGCTTGACCTGTGTCACCAGGCCCCCGGACACGTACTCCGAGTAGCCGTCCGTCGAGCCGATACTGAACGTGTACGGGCCTGCCGCAGAGAGGAAAGGTCAGTCACAGGCTAGTAGGGAACACACACACATACGCCACGATTTCGGGATGTTCTAGGTCTCACAGACTCAGGTCGTAACAGCAGACGAACAGCGACAAAGTAGTACATCGAAGTCGCACAATACTGTGCTTTAAGTGAATAGAATGTGGTACTTCAAGCGGTTAGGATTCGTTGGCTATTTTCCCTTCGGTTTCCATGCTTTTATGCTAGCTGGATAGATCAACTTTTTGGCACTTGATATTGACAACTTTTGGGATGTACAGCAACTGAAAGAATGCAAGTGGCATTCGCTGACAAAGCAATCAGCTGAGCAGGCTCTAGAACCGGGAAGCTTTATCGGAGAATCTCGATAAGGTTATCAAAATGCATCATCTTTCAACTTGCGTAACTTTTCATCAAGAGATCACATCCTTGGCTTGAAGTTTTCTTTTCTTTTGTTAACAAGTATTTCCCTCTAAACAATGTGGGTTCGGCTATAATATCACTCACTCTTCAGTTACGGCTTAAGTTCATCCTTCCAGGCAAAGCATACCTTGAGGCAACTTCTTCGTGAAATACAGCGCCTTTAATAGCAAGTTTTGCTTTGGGTTTTTAAACACAAAACTATCGTCTACTATACGCCCAGACTGAAAATGATTTATAGAAGTTGTACCCTAGCTTTGCTTTTGACTCCTACGCAGGGCTGCAGAGTCGACCGAATATTAGCAACTCCTCAGACCCGACGCCGGCCTGAAAAAATCGACTCCGACTCCAACTCTGACCTTTATCCGTTATCCAACCGCATGCTAGATTCCATATCTACAACGCCATTTATTTTCTCATTTGTCTTCATTCTTAGCAGTATGAAGAACAATGCTACGCCGCCCGAGCACGGGCGCGACGTGGCGGCCGCGCGTCCAGCCCTGCCGTGCTCGCCTGCAGGCGGCGGAACCTGCGAGACGGGCACCGAGCGGCGAACGCAGCCAGCCGCCAGCTCACAACAGCTCGCCCCAGTTCGTCTTCCCCGGAGCCGCTGCTGCTCCCGGATCCTGCGCTGTCTAACAGCTGGCCAATCCCAAGATGACCCAAGTTTTCGTATCAGAGTATCCGCATGAGATAATATAATTATTTTAAGATTATGAATTTATAGCTCATTATTGATGACTTCAGTACACTTATTGCTCAGTCGAGTGAGGTCTAAACTTATTTGACAATAACTTTTAAAGCATAAAAGGAAGTTACGAACGTGAGACCGGCACTCCGACATTGTGCAGCACGAAATACCTACATACAAATACCTACATGACCATTACCTTGACCTGAGGTAAATTTTGAATTTTACTAAGGTAACGTTGTCACCATGGTATGATTATAATCTCCTTGACGAAACGAGCACGATGACGTTCAAATGGGCGCCGTGTGGCCGTAAGAGCTGGTGCGTCCAAAACCCCAATCATCATCAGAGGACGTTAAAATTATTGGCCTATCTTCATCTGGTGAGAATCTATCACTAGATGAGCAAACTGTAGGCTTCATTTTCCAATCATTTCCTTTCGAAATGGGTGTTAATGTTCCTAGGCCGGCGACTATTCTACAGACCAAAGCAATCGCCAATTGTCAAAAAGTCGCCTCCGACTCCGTAGTCGAGTCGGAGTCGGTACGATTTTAGCGACTCTGACTCCGGCCAAAACTGCCGATTCCATCCGACCCAAACTCCGCAGTCCTGCTCCTAAGAACTTCTAGAAACATCGTCTTCTAAGCTGAACTATACAATGCTCCTATCTCCACCACAATACTTATCTAGCACGCAACTGTAAATGTCACAGGCTACCATATTCGTTAGTGACTTTCCCAGAACGGTTATTCCCAGCACAGAAGAGTGGTTTGAGTAGCGTTCCCAGAATAAGGCTAAAGTAAATATGCGCTAATATTGCAAAAAATTTGGTCCTGGAGTTCACCAATGCAAGCAAACGATCCACACAGTTGCTTTGATCAAGCTATCATAAAAGAATAATCCCTTGCAGAACGGATGTTTTTTGGTGGAGAACACTAAGATCAAACAGCCATATGTCAAAATAAAACATTTGAACGTTGGTTTTACTAACCGCGCACTCTGGGAGTTCCATTTAATTCAGAGCTGTAAGAGCTGCCTAATCTGGGCCAATGTATGTGCCGCGCCCCGGGGTGGCTGAAGGAGTCGGACAGCCTGCCAGGGGAATCGATCTGCGACAGACGTGATCGATCTGCGACAGACGTGGAGCGGCCGCTACCTGGCCCCCAGTCGTCATGGAGACAGGTCAATAGCGCCACTGGGCCGGCCAGCCGGGGTCGGGTCGGGCCACTCGACCGACAGGTCAGCAGCTTGGCACACCAGCCGCATGTGGTCGGCCCACGATGACGCTGCTCTCCCTATAGTCATCACTAACATCGGACGCTTATGACGATCTCATCGCAGCTGCGCTTCCTCCCTCCCCATCTCCATCCACTAATTCACTACACCTGACTCATTGGTACCCAGATGCGCCTGCCTCCCTTCCCCTCCCCACTCCGTGGACACCCACCTGTGACCTTGATCTTGACCGGCTTGGCGTCGTTCAGCTCCACCATGCCCTTGACCTCTGAGAAGGTGACGAGATCGCCGTCCTCCAGGCCGTGGCGCGTCTCGTCCAGGCAGGTGACGGTGCCGTCGCGGGTGATGCCGGCGATCATGGCCGTCTGCACACTCTCCCCGGTAGCGTCACGCACCGTGAACTCGGTGCCAAAGTCGCAGAACACCTGGCCGAACAGACCGCGCGTGTCGGCCACGATCAGCGCCGCGCCCAGCGCGCGGCACGCGGCGCCCAGCCGCAGCTGCTCGTCCAGCGGCGCGCCGGCCAGCACCACCACGCTGAACTCGCCCACGGCCGCCTCGTCCAGAGCGCCCGCGTGCACCGACGTGCTCACATACGGGTTGAGCTTGGCCAGCTTCTCGAGGCAGGCTTCGGCTCGCGGCCGTCCGATGTCCGACTCGCGGAGGAAGAACTGCGAGCTGAGGTCGGCCATCTCCACGGCGCCCGGGTCGTGCAGGGTGACGCTCTTCACGCCCGACAGGATCACGTTCTTGGCGATCTCGACGCCGAGGCCGCGCAGGCCCGAGATCAGGATGTTGGAGGCGGCCATCCTCTGCATAGCCTCGCGTCCGAGCACGTACAGCTGGCGCGAGTAGAGACCCTCGTCCAGCTGCGCGGCGTCGCCGGCGATGGCGCCGGCGCCGCCGCCGCCACCTCTGGCTGCCATTTGGCCGTTACCGGAGCCGTTCTGGGCAGTCATTCCCTGCAGCACAGACAACAAACATGACGTCAGACACCAGACACGCGCTGAGAAACAGACAGCACAGCCCCTGAACGGTTAACAGCCATCCACATGTCCTCATAACAAGACATAATCACTGACAGACCTGACAGGACCTACCCAAGCATCCCACTGGCAGACAAGACGCGGAACACGGCAGGTTGGCGCTGACGGGACAGACTAACCAGAACGAGGGCACGCAACACACAGCACAGCACACCCGTACTTCAAACTGTCCGCGTGCTGGCACCGCGGGGTCCATAAACACAGCACAAAGGTCGAGAGGTTCAGTCGCGCGGCCGTAAGGCAGCGAGCTCCACTGCCCTGCAAGGTGGCACCACTCGACACAAAGACGCGGCCCACAAAGCGGTCCGCTCACGGCCCGCAGCCAAGCCGGTCGATAAGTCGAGTGCCTGACCCAAATCCCGCCACACAAAACCTCACTCTCAAAACCATCCGAACGGTTCCCGACCATCTCGGCTCTAATCCAAACATAGCTAACACATTGACCTTTGCAGTGCGGCAGAAGCCAAACGCAATCAGCCGCAGCGGCCTTGTGAGTCAGTTTTGGAGAAGCTGGCTGGAACAAAGCAGTGCGCGAGCCGGCTACAGCGCAGAGCAGCAAGTAGCAGATGTAAACAGCAGGGCAGCGACGCCGGGGCAGGACAGAGGGGGATAATGCGGGATATGACGGAATAGGGCGAGGAAGACAAGACAGGGCTGGGCGGGACAGGACGGGACAGGAACGGTGAGCAGGACAACACAGGACAGGACAGGGCAGGGGCAGGGCAGGGCAGGGCAGGGCAGGGTAAGGTCAGGTTCAGTCAGGTCAGGTCAGGTCAGGTCAGGTCAGGTCAGGTCAGGTCAGTGAGTGGGAGAGGACAGTGAGGAGAAGAGGACAGTAGGTGGGAGAGGACAGTGAGTGGGGCAGAACAGATAGTGGGTCAGGACACTGAGTGGGGCAGAACGGTTAAAGGGACAGGACGAGACAAGACAGCGGGCAGGACAACAGGGCAGGGGAGCGCAGAACCGGACGAGACAGGACAGGACAAGGACAGAACAGGGGATTATAGCGCAGTGAATGGCAGGATAGGGTGGGGAAGACAGGACCGGACGGGACAGTAAGTGAGACAGGACAAGGAGTGGGAAAAGATAAGACAGAGAGCAGGAAAAGAGAGGACAGGGCGGGGCAGGGAAGATAGCGTGAGGTAGGACAGGATTGAATGCGGTAGGGAAACCTCAGTGCATTTTGCAGGCCACCTCAGTGCAGAGTGCGACGATGATGACGTCATTCCCGTGTCAGTGCCGGTGCTGGAGGAGAGGTCAACTCTGTAAAGCACACCACACACAGACACACAGACAGCCGGCGGCGGGCGGCGCGATGCCGGCCAAGGCGAGGACAATCGATATCGCTCGTCCACGGTTCCCAGAAGCGACTGGTTGCCGCCGGGACCAGCGGCGACCAGAGCCGCATGTAGCGGTGGTACGACAGCGACAGTGTCGTCGCCCGTGGGCGTGTTTCAATGGACGTGTTGGGGTGTTTCGGGGGGGGGGGGGGTACGACGGACAAGGTAGGGTGGTTGGACGTGTGAGGTGCACCCAGTGTCAGTCTCAACACATCAGACCATCGTGGCGTGCATCCAGTCTACAGACCGCGCGACAAACTGAATCTTAGACTGCAGCGTCCGTCGGCCAGTGTAAGCGGTGAGCCGTTCACCCGCATGCCACAATACCGCAGAAACCAACACAACCCCAGTGAAAAGGATCGTGTTGTATGTTGCAGAGAAATGCTGAAGTCGAAGAAGTGAGGGAACAACAGTATGTGTGCCCCCAATAACGTTCCAAGGGGTGAGGGAATAAGACCCAAGAGTGGATAAGTGATAATTCAAGAGTGCGAGCGCCCAGTCGGGTGGGTCCACATGAATGTGACTGTTGATTCCACTGTACAAATTCAAAAATGCTCGCCGTGCCTCAGGATCCACAATAGTGTCCGAGAAAGTCTGACCACCGGCGGCGCCGGCGGGCGTGGGCTTGGCTGGACTGAAATGTGTGGAAATCCAGCGGGTCACACTGGGCCTGGGCCGCTCCACACCTCCCACCGCCTGAAACAAAGGTCTCCCTCAGCCTGGGCGGCCATCTTTGTTTGGGTACACATAAGAACAATCGTTTTGTATCTAGCACGGAGCGGTCAAAAAACGGGGCAGCTATCTGTAAACATGTGGCGTGTGTACCAGCGATGGATCCGAGCTAACGTTGGTACCGGGCACAACTGGCTAGGTCAGGGCCGCATCGGACCAGAGAGGCCGGCGATCCACAGTAGTCAGCACAGAGGATCGAGGGTGATGACGCAGAGTGACTGCAGTGCGGTGAGCTTGCATAAACGGTATGCTGGCCACCGCTGGGGATGGGCGCGGGGACAGCAGTGGGAGCGGGGATGAGACAGGGTGCTAGCCAGAGCGCCTCATGCCGGGCATGTGAGCGAAGCGCTTAAGTGAGCATTGATAGGCATTGCCTAAGCGTGAAGCTGGCATGCAGGCAGCATGGTGGCGGTGGCGGTGGCGGGTGGTGACGGTGGCGGTGGCGGTGGCGGTGGCGGTGGCGGTGGCGGTGGCGGTGACGGTGACGGTGACGGTGACGGTGACGGTGACGGTGACGGTGACGGTCGACGGTGGACGGTGAGGTGCGGTGACGGTGACGGTGACGGTGACAGGTGACGGTGACGGTGACGGTGACGGTGACGGTGACGGTGACGGTGACGGTGGCGGTGGCGGTGGCGGTGGCGGTGGCGGTGGCGGTGGCGGTGGCGGTGGCGGTGGATTGGATGCGGCGGCAGCTTTAGCGGTAGCAGTGGCGGCAGCGGTAGCGGTAGCGGAGGCTGTGACTGTGGCGGCAGTGCCAGCGGCACGGGTTTACCTCGATATACGACTCGGAGCCGTCCCTGGACATCTTCTGTCCCCCCGAGCAGGCACCGCCCATCTACGGCAACAGGAGTTGGTCAGGATCAGGCGGCGACGGAAGGCAGTTGGGTCAGGAGGACTGGTCCGTGTATCGTCTGTGCACCGCACGCCCTGTCCGATACTGTCACAAGGCAACAGCGCACAGCGGCACAGTCAAACGTTCTCAAGCAGAAATCTGCTTGAAAATGTCATTGAAGGGTCCGCTTACAAGAGTTAAAACAAGAGACAGCTGCGATGGTTTCGACTTGTGTGTGATGAAAGAGAATGTTTCATCTTTTCAAAAGTTGTCAAATATACGCAGGTTTAATCAAAATATGAAGCAAGTGCTGCTGAAAACGATGGTGATATTTGTTTCTCGAAAATCATTAACCTTTTCTTTTTTAATGAAAAAAATGACAAAGTCATTATTGAGCTATAGGGAGCTATAGAGAAATGGCACAATCTTTGTAGATAATCCTGACGACTTGAATACAAACAATTAAGTTGTTATCGTACTCGCAGCAGGTAATCCAACTAAGGTTCCAGACAGGGTCTTAGGATTGCTTTGGAGCCAGGGTGCGGAGTGGAAAATTAAGCCTAAAAATAACTATAGAGTGGAAAATTCAGTCTAAAAATCACCATAGAGAGCAACAAAATCAGCTTAAAAAAGACGTTATGATGTACTCGGCTTGTTCAAAACTCATCCATCAGAATCAGCTGTTACAAAAAGCGTAGTTTTTTCCCCCAGGACCAACAATCTTGAAGTGGCTGTCAGCCAAACATCAATGGCTTTAAAACGGCTAAGTTTTGGGAAAATGATTTTGAGTAATTAACACTTTACAATAACGGCCAAAGGTAGTGGCCATCTCAGATCAAAACCAATACAAAGGAGAAACATTTAATTAAAGGGAGTCGATACTCGAAACTACTTGGGTTACAAGACGATAGTAAGAAACAACTCTGATAGAACTCAGACCTCCTAGGAATGAGGTATTAATCCGTCAGAATTTAACTATCCAATGATCCGTCAATTGCCATAACTTAACTTCACTACTCACTAAGCCATCGCCATTATGACCCCTGGCCAGTTCCTTGCAGCTCCAGTTTGGCTACGTCACAGGCGTGACAAGATGTACGGTCTGCACGGCGATCCGTCGCCGGTCGCGCCCCGTCGCTGACTCCGTACAGTCTCCCAGCCCGCAGACAGCGCCGTTCACAGCACCTGGTGACCCCTGCCACCACCCGGATACACTGCAGACCAGGCACCGACCGTCTCAGATATGCACCACAGCACCCTGCGTAACCGCCGCGGCCGGCCAGCCACTTAACATGATACGCCGCCGACCTTGGAGCTGACTTACAGCACAGCACGCCTTGTGCAGCGGCGCCGCTCGGTACCGACCGCTCGCCGTCCTGATCGCAGGCGCCTGACAGCGCCAGCCCGGAGACAGAGAGGCTGGCGGGGTCACTCGGCAGTGCACCACCGAGCCGAGGCACCACCTGATCTGCGTATCGGTACCACGCCGCCGCCTGGCCCCGGTTCTTCGAAGAGCGACTCGCTCTCGCCTGCAGCGAGCCACCGAAGCCCAACATGAGGTTAAATTCTAGGTTGGCCCTAACCTTGTAACCAGTATACCCTGATCCGAGGTGCCTTGACGAAAAACAACACACGGTATGGCTGTCACCATTATTTCCCTTATCCTCCCTTGAAGCTAAGAAGCACAGTTATCCATTCAAAATAAAATGAGCAAAACAAAATAAACCTTTTTGACCTTTCGACGTCTCTGGTAGCCCCCACAACTTATGTGACCTATTACGGATGAAAGATTGGTGTAGGCTGCATTTTCATTGTGTGTAACAATTTCAAATAAGCTCTATAGCTGATACTTCCTCGACTGCCTGTCCGACCCGCTCACTCGATTATGTCTTCTCGACATAATTGGGGGTGGTCTGCAGCTCAGTTCCTAAACTCGTGAAAAGTTTGACTCTTTGCGCCATGACCATCTCGCGGGTGCTCCTAAATAATTTGACTCATATACCAACAAAAAATCACTAACGCAACTCGCTTTCGACATCACATTTCTGAGCGATGCGTCTCGAAAGTGATTGTTTTGTTTATTGGTCTACACGTCCCATACGAGAGACACCATGGGCTTACAAAAAAAGGGCCTTCCCCCGCCCGAGAGGGTTGTGGGCGCTCGAGCACCCGGGCAGCCCGTGCGCGTGGTGGTGTAACCCCTTAGCACGTGAGGCGCGCGAGAACCTAGACCATGATCTTCCACAGGCTCGCCAATGGCCTTCTCTGATGTGGGAGCAAACATTCTGCCCCGGGCCGAAACGTGCTATTGCCCAAGAAGCAGATGCAGAGAGTACGGTGCACAGATAAACTAAGGAGTATTACAGAGGGTCGCATAAAGTGACACTGAATGGTTGAAAACTGAAAGTAAGCCGGAAAATCCTAGTGTTAGAAAAAGAGTGCAAAAGAGTGTTACGGAATTAGACAAGCAGTGGCTGTACTTGACAACCCTCATCTGCAATTTGTCCTCGTTATTCAACTTCGTCGCCCCGAGGTTGAAACCATAGTTAGTCCATAGATGCGCGTGGAAAATGTGGCTTCACTCTTGCGCGCTTCATTTGTTTTTAGCGGCCATATGGTCGGATCAGATTGTCACTACCACCGACTCCTCCGGCGCGCAATATTATTTGGGACCTCGGTTCCGTGCTTGAATTATACCGCCACCCTGCAGATCTCATCCTCCTCTCCGTGTCTCGGAATATTCAGCTGGACCTCTTTGAGTCCGGCCAACGCATTACAGTATTCCCTCCGCCCGTTTTGGGTATTCTCGTGCTCTCACCATATGTCGAGATAGTCGCGCGTTTTTCGTTAGTACGCTGAGACGCGGCGTCTATAGTGCATTCTGCGAACGACATCAAATCGGGTTTCTGCATCTGGAAAAACAGTGTTCTGCCCCGCGCCGAAATGCTGCTTTCCCACAATCCCGCCTCGCCTTAGGTAGGTTAGTTAAATGTGAAGTGACTTATAATACTGAGTTAGAAAATAGTTGGGAAAAGAGTGTTATGAGCTTTTAATCGGAAGTGACTGGTACACACAAGGTGATGAATAGAGATTGAGCCAGATATAACGGTGTAGTGCGGAGGGCATAACCGCGATCACCAGCACTAAAACAGCTTAGACTCAACCCCATGTACTCAAAAGCGTCATTGAATACCCTCATCTCTTTCTTTAGGTTGATTGTGTACAGTAGCTCGTACTCCTCTAAGCAAAATATCGCCGTTAGTTGGGCTCAAGAGATCATGACCAGTTCTCTCTTACTGGGAGTCACTCGATACAGGCTCCTTCTAGTCTTTGATTCCACGCTTATACACTCAGACTAGTCGGCCTACGTGTCTTACACCTGATGAGAGTGTGCGTTGTTACGTTAGCTGCAAAAATATGCGTCTGAGCAATGAGTCTACCCATTTGTGGTGGTTTTCCCAAGAGAGAAGAACTGAGAAGCTACCGAATCCAGGCGTTTTTTTCGACATTTTACCTAGCTAATATTTTGTGTTTTCTTACAACTGGTGGGTCTTCTTCGGTGATTGAAAACAACATGTTGTAAATAAACACTGTAAAACCCAACTAAAACCAAAATCACGCACAAATAATATGCAGGGAAAACGGCAGTATAGAAACGGAAAGGAGCGAAGTTGCAAAAAAAGTCTAATCCCGTTAGTGGTGGTTCGGTTTCAAACGAAGAGCTCGACATAGACTGGCGACAACCAATGATGCTCTGAGTGCTATTTAAACATTGCGCCATCAGGCTGCTCGACCCGGCGAACATGGCTGTCAGCGAGAGGTAGCAAGAGTGTGATCAAAGATGCTGCATGTCCCCGTGGAATTTGATGTGCGCAATAGAAACGTGTCAGAGCCAATTCAACACTTGAACCGACTCGTCGGGCATTCTTTCGCTTCAATCTTGGTGTTCTATTAAGCAAATCAGAATTTAACATAATCAGACGACGCCCCGCTAACAAACTGTCTACCGTGTGGCCAATTCCTCATTCAACGCACGCGCCACCCCGCTGTTCCTACCATGGTTGCGATGACGGAGACTCGGTCGGTGTGGACACCAGTGCTCGTTATTTGAGCGCTAACTCTCTCACAAGTGACGACCTACTCCAACGTACCTCATAAACCACCGATCCTACTCACATAAAATACACTCCACGGCGAATACACGTTCTCCACGATGTAGCATGACTGTCGAATTGCATGGTGAGTTTGGTCCAAATCTTACAGTCCCACGCCATCCAAGCACTTGCCGATGACCAAACGTGGTGCATTACATTTATTGTGCTGCCTGATTCTTAAACAAACTCGTTCACTTACCCACAATAACCCAAATGTGTTTTCTCTATAGTTACTTGGCTCTCTCATTTTTCCTTTCTTCGAAGACAATATGCATCGTGAATATAATCGAAAATTAAATACACAAATCAGCATAGACAATGCGGGCAAACCGGGACGCCGAGCAACCAGATGCAAGGATCGCCAACCTCCATTCTGCAACTCGCTGGCTACATAACGTCAATTGATCTTATGTTGACGACTTGTGCGACGCTGTCTTGCCATGAATGCTTATAATCTAACGCGTCCTGTTGTCCAAGACAATCGAAACTTTGTACTAGCCTTTGAGCTCGGCGCCTTGCTACCCGCACTACGTCACTAATCTAGAGCGATGGCTTCACTTTACTATCGCACGAAATTCAGACAATATTGCAATTGCGGGAGTCGTTCACTTTCCGGGGAATGACACTCACAGCATTGACATTCACCGATATACCCGCGAAGTGTGAGGGCCGCATCACGAGGCACCACTTTATTAGTTTCAGCGTTGTCTCTCATGACAATATACTGCCACACCCGTGCCCGGTACGGTGACTTCCTTCGACGGTGTGCAGTCCCATTCTTCCCGAGCTTCATGAAGATCGGAACCCACCTCCAGTGAGTGCGTCTCTCGCCCAAACCAAATATCCGCACCAGGGCATCGCACAGAGGCCTCACCTATGCGCAAAAAACCAACAAATAAATCAATTATGTACAGACTATTTTTAATGCGCAATAATTTACTAAAGAATCAATAAGACAAATACAAAACCTACCGACATTCTTATACCGGACAACGCAATATAAAAGTCACCATCAAGCACCGATAATCTTCCCGATAGCTCCAAGTCATTTATCTCGATGTGTCTATGACTCCAAGTTTGACCCACCCGGCCTCACTGAAGTGTGACATTCCTCCGTACCGTAGTTGTGTAAGTGTTCAGGGATCCTAGGTATGTTCCTGACGCTAAATAGAACGCCCGTACTGCGAGCGACAACAGGTTGAGAGCAGATAACGCGGGTTGTAACAAGTCAGACGCAAGATATCTTGCTCCCGAACTACACAGTGAGAGAGCTCGCATCGAACTCGCCCCACAAAAGACTACGCGAGAGACCACGCAAGCACTCTGTCCAAGCAGAACGCGACGTGCCCATTTAGGGCGAATTGCATTCTCGGCTGCTCGCACCATCTGCCTGCACTCGTTCTTTACTGCGCGCCAAGCGGCACCGGCGCGCGGCATGGCTCAAGCCCTCTTCGGCTCCAGTCGGCAATGACCCGCGGTGTGTTCGCACATCCACACCGCACGTCGGCTCACCTCCTCTCAGCGCCGCCTTCGGACCTAAGCGGGACTACAGAACTGCTTTCCCCGAAACACTGGGAACGACGTTGAATTCTAAAGGTACAGGTAAACATGCCTGATATCATTAATTCATGCGAAGATACATAGTACTCAGCGCCAACCGATAGAGGGTGCGGAGCGGGTTGCAGACGCTCCGGACGTGATTGTCAGACTCGGAGCACTACGCTCGTTGTGAACTTGCAATTTATAGTCAATTGCGACAATGTTGGTGCTACTAGCTACTACTCACTACACCGGTTACACTCAGAATTCATACTCAAGGACAGACAATATGTAACCGAGCGAGTAAAGCTGAAACACTAACAGAAGGTCGCACGTGCACAGATACGTAAAGACTCAGATCTTTACTCAAATTGCATATTCATTGTCCAAAAACTATACCACCAGATACGCATGTTGACTACAGCTGTCCCGGTACAACCCACAAGTTCTGCTCCGTCAAGCAGCAGACCGGACCCACAGGTGCGCGAAGCATCTTCAGCCTGATGTCTCACAAGTATCTCGGAGTTCCAGCAGTGACAGCAAGGCTCAACGAGACAGGATAGTCTTCACCCAAGCTGAACGTTATCGCGAAGGTCATCCGCATGTACCCCCTTAGAGCCCTAGTGTCGAAGACACAAACAATAGAAATAATCCAAAAATAAGTGATATTTCTGTGTGGAAGCTCTCTTGGTTAGAGCCAGCTAAGCCCTACTTATCGCCTGTATAAGTACCTAGACATGCGTCTCGCGAAAAGAACGCGATTATCCGGAGTCCAGATTTTTATAGTAAACCACAAGTAGCTTCAGTATTTAATTTTTGAAGGGGCCCAAAACAAACCGAGACCACACAGAGAGAACTGCCACGAGAGATAAGCCGTATGTGTTGCGAAAGGAAAGCCTCATTTTATCCCTCTAGCCGTATTGCGTCTATCGTATCGTCTGCAATATGTGCTTCCGGCGAAGCACAACTGCACCCAACAACCAATGTCCAACGAAGCATTAGCCACAGTCCAGTCTCCACCACAAGACGAGGCCACAGACGGAGCCACAGGCGGAAGGCCACAGCGGAGCCACACCCGAGTCGCAGCCGAGCCGCAGCGGAGCTTCGCCCAGCTGCAATCAACGACGGAGACAGCGCCGCGGCACCGGGCGCCACCGCCTGGCACGGTGCGAGAGTGACGTCACCGGGCGGCGGATGTCGTCAAACTCGTCCTCTCCGCCCGGCGGCGGCGGCGAAGCTCCGGAGCGCGGCGAGAAACACGCCGCTTTCCACTGGATACCAGTAGGCCGGCCGCAGGCCTGTCAGCAGCGCACTGTGACAGGCTGCCGAGCGGCGCTACGTCGGCTCGGGCCGCTGTCTCCAGCGTTCGTCTCTCTCTGGCGCGCGGCGAAAGCTTGGACGGAAAAGGTGAGGCCGGAAAAGCGGGCCTGAATGTGAGCGGGCGGCGGCTTGAACGGCAATCCACCCATCCAAAACAGAGCCGGATTCTATGGGCTTGGCCGGCCGGAGCAGTAAGGCTGTATGCTATTATCCCTGCCTGGTTGTTCTCGGATGGTCGGAGCTGGCTACAAGCTTCGGCAACTCGGTCCCTCTAGGCATTACCGCCGTGCGTGTCTATCAAGCTGGCTCGGCTCCGTGGCTCTCCGGCAGTCTCGGAGGCGCGGCTCGGGGGCGGCGGGTGAGTCAGCCGAGCGTGACTCACAGTGACTCAGTGCGCGCAGACCTTACTCTGCCGTTGTCCTCTCTACTAATGCGGTGCATTGGGCGCGTTTCGCGTCTTCTGATCGGCGTAATTGGCGAAGAAGAGTATAAGGACCCAAGACCGTAACCAAGCTTATAAGCAACCGCCTTCCGAACCTATTTCTCTCTATCAGGGCGTTGATTTCTGATCCCGCAACAGGCGAGGTGGGTCGCGGTTTTAGTCGCCGGCAAACAAGCAGGGAAATTAGGCATACGAACCGTATCGTCCGTTGAACTCCACCCTTTATCACAGGCACCGACCGATACTGCTTAATCGGTTCAGACAAGGCTGGGCAACGGGCACCTGATGCCACTATTGGGTTTGAGAATAGAACCTGACGACCCGGAGGGCGCGATAAGACCGTCGAAGGGGCGATCGGCACCAGTCTCCAGTCGCGTGGGCCGGGGCCGGCAGCCACCCCGTCACCGTGATGCATACAGAGCCGGAGGAGCGGAGTAGAAGAGAGCTCTCACGCCAGCAACACCCATGCAACGGCCACAATCGCTGACCCCAAACGCACGGACGTCTAGCTCGCACGAGTCCCCAAGTCGTACGGAGGTTGACGTCAGCCAGCTGCTCGTTTGCTTGTCTCCTTATCAAGAGGCAAAATGCTGAGACAGCTTCTTTTCGGTGTAAAATAAGACCACATGACATAAAATACACCGCCCACAAATTTTAAGGATGTATACTCTATGCCTTCGGCTACCAATCAAGTCTTTTCAGTCGTGGTTTACGATATGCGATCCTCATCTCATCCACTGTTTACCTGATCCAAACTCTTACAAAGCAACCTTCAGAACTCTTTCCATGACTGCTTAATCCCTTCCCTACTTTCCGCAGTCCCTCTAGCATCAGAGCCTTTTAATTCCCGAGTGTAGCAACATATTCAAATACCGATATCACCCATTAGGCAGAGCTAGTAGACACGCATTCCTGGCCGCTCCGTCGAGCCGAAGGAGCCAGGCCCGGCCGTACGTGTCGTCCGTATAGCCCGCGCTCGGTGCGTTACTTCTTGGTCTGACAACCCGAGCGCCCACACTCCTGACCCATGAACCCACGCGACCATTTACCGATCATGTGATGATGTGTTGCCCCAACGCAGATCTAGTACGCATCACACCGGCGCGATCTCTGTGATCCCGACCTCTGTCCGTTGGTCATGCCCCGGTCTGACGACTCGTGCGCCGCAGCGAAATATGTTACGACGAGGGCCTGCAATTCCGGCCTCGGACGCTGCGGCTCCCAAGCGATACGCTCGATTCCCCACCCGCGCGTACCAGAACCCCACAGATCGACGCAGAGGAGGAGTTATCGGGGAAGAGCGATCCAGGCTTTCAGGTCAGTAGGTGCCCTGCGTCACGCCCCTCGCCCAAAGACGGCCGGACGTGTTCTTGACAGGAGGCTCACATGTTCCACGCTCGGGTCAGAGAGGCCGATATGCACAATGTCGCACATCGAGTAAAATGCGGAGCTGCACGTGGTGTCCACACCAGTGCCCAGGGCGGCGCCAGGTGCTCTGACCAAGTACCATGACCTTACTGCTACTCGCTCCAGTTTGCAAAAACTACTCCTAGCACTGTTCTATATGTGCGGGGGAGATGGGTCCTTTAAAAGTGACTCCTCACCCGGCACCCTAAGCAGTGGGGGTGAGTGTGCACGTACGTCGTCCGTCGAGGCTACTCGTGGTAGAATCGGATCGGATGGCCCACACAATGGTAAACCAGTCAGGGCCGACCACTCACGAGTTCCCCCGCATCTCTCTCGCCCAGCGGAGGAACGTCGCCGTGAATCCTCGCCCCGCTGAGCGTACACTTGGGCCTTGCACGACTGATCGCAGCTAGGAACAACCACTGGTCTCACAGACCTCAGCTAGAGTCCGCGTCCAGCAACATACACACAGTTCGCAAAAACCGGATCGCTGCGACACTCTCAAGATTAAGGATGCCGGCGCCGCGCCACCTCGCCGTCCCTCTCGTAAGCTAGACAATCACAAGTAGCCCGTCACCTGGTCACCCGTTCACGGCATGCCGTCCGCCTAGGGAATGTAGCCGGATGTTGGACGTCCCAGCCAGCGTGCAAAGTTGAGCCACCGGGGCGAGGCGCGTCAAAATGCCCGTGGCGCGCCGCGGCGCTTCCGGCGCGCCACTCATCGATCGACTGTTTACGTCGGCCGGCCGGCCGGCGGCCCGATCTGGCATCGCGCTGCCACACGGCGGCGGCCGCTCCGGCTGCTGACGTGGCCGCTCGTGATACGCCGCACCGCCGGCCGCCGCTCGGTCACGGAAATAGGCGGCCGGC
The DNA here is from genome assembly GCA_014673585.1 of Semibalanus balanoides. NCBI lineage: Eukaryota > Metazoa > Arthropoda > Thecostraca > Balanomorpha > Balanidae > Semibalanus > Semibalanus balanoides. The sequence goes on from VOPJ01013946.1 coordinate 71,969, forward strand.
GCAGCCGGCCAGGGACGTCCGAGATTCGAAAACGGGAAAGTAGCTTGTACAGACACCACAGTGCCTGGAAGTGAAGATGCGGCGGGAGTGTCAGGTTTCTGTTGACTGTCGGGACGCATTGGATGCAAGGGGAATGGAGATGAGCAGAACAACAAACAGGAGGCGGAGACTAGTAGATTGCAGCACGACTAGGCAGAGATGGCAGACCATCCAGCGGATAAGATGCAGACAACGAGGCGGAGAGTGCAGACTACAACCGAGGCGGATGATGGCAGGATCAAAACAGGCGGAGATAGCAGTACTAACCAGCAAATATGCAGACAACTAGGCAGAGATGCAGACAGCCAGGCGGAGATGCAGACAACCAGGCAGAGATGCAGACAACCAGGCGGAGATGCGCAGACAACTAGGCAGAGATGCAGACAACTAGGCGGAGATAAAGACAACCAGGCAGAGATGCAGACAACCAGGCGGAGTTGCATAAAACCAGGCGGAGATGCATAAATCTCGGCAGAAATGCAGAAAACCAGGCGGATATGCAGGCAACCAGGCGGAGATGCCGACAACCAGGCGGAGACGCAGCAAGCCTTGTACACTGCACTGCGTACACAAACTCTTATTTATTAAACAAAAAAACATGGAAAGGCACACCGAGACAGTTATAACTAATACATTTAACTTTAGGGATCCAGACACGTTTTACTCATTCCTGGTTATCATGGGGAGCTGGAGATAATACACGATTCTTTTCTAGCATTTAGTTATAAGCTAGCTTCGCTTTGCAGCTGGAAAATATGGAAACCAGCGACCAGAAAATAATATGGAAGGACATTTAAAGGGAAATAATCACCTTTTCTCACAAAAATGCAGTTATGACTTGAAATCGATAGACGAGACAAAATATATTGTAAATTCATCACATTTTGCATAAAAATATTCCTACCGAAATAAATTTGAAGTTAAAGATGATAAGCGTTCCACACTTCGAATGACAGGTACTCACAAGCTGGTTGCAAATACTTTTGAATCTCATCAAACTGCGGCTTTTCCCGTATTGTTTTATTATGCAATGAAGTGGAAAATATATTTTAAATCCTGCTTGTTTCGATAATATGACCGGCGATCCTATGCATTTGACAGACATTGAATACACAAGGAAACCAAATAAGCAGTTTAACTTGGCCCCCTATGGCGGTCTAGTTGTACTGGTTTTGAAATTGTTTCAAAAATTGTCAGCATTACAAGCTTTGTATACCTTTGTATCTGGCTGTATACAACACTATGGTTTATATCATCATTGCAAAAAATCATTTTCCCAAACAAAAATCGACCAAACAATTAAACATTGGCAATTAAATCAGAAAATCAACTAGGCAGCCAACAAATGTATATGGGGGTTTCTGTAGCGCAGCCCTGAAACTGGAAAATTTGCCCTTTCATGACCTCAGGTGACCTCAAATTTGACCTGAGCGAAAACAAATCTGAAATAGTTTCAACACGTAGCGAGTTAATTCTTCAGCCAAAACCAATTTTTCGATCTGCTCTATAAATCTGCCATCTCAGTTCAAAACCCCATGAACTATGGTGAACTATTCTTGTAAAAAAATGTAAAACAAAAGTCATCAGAAACCATTCAAATAATTTAGCAAATTACATAGTAACGCTTTCACTCTTTGCTGACGGGACGAAACAAATCCTAGAAGCAGCGTCAGCCGGCGCGAGCGGTGACAACCGGCGCGCGACGTCACGAGTCACGTGACTTTGGCGTCACATGACGTGACGTAGGCAGGATACAGGGCCGTGATTGGTGCTGACAAACCAGCTGACGACAGATCGAACGAGGCATCGGATTCCCAATGACACGCAAAAGACACCAGCGCTAATACCGGCCCCACCGGCACGGTTTCGACTTAACAGTTCGCCATCTGGCCGACAGATGTCACTGACCGTCAGGTCGGCGGTGTGCCCCGTCTCAGCGTCAGCAGCGGCGTGCAGGCGTCGCTTCTTGGACGCCGGCGGGGAGACGCTAGAGCTCGGGACGCTGCTTGTGGCCGCCTCGGAGCCCGATGCTGACATCTATGGTCGCTGAGGCCACACGGGTCGCACAGACTCTCCCTCCGCCACTAACGAAAGCCTGCCGACAGAGTACGCAACAGACGCTGTTAGACATGTCGCCGGCGCATGACGGCTAATGGAGCCTCTCTCACAGACACGTTGACGTTCACTGTCACAACCAGGGTCCTACGATTGCTTTGGAGCTGGGGTGCAGAGTGGAAAAATATGTCTATAATTAAGCGTAAGGAGTGGAAAATCCAGCCAAAAAACAAAATGTTGCTACTTATTTGATAATACCACGACAAATCGACAAAAAATAATTAAATTTAACACCCTAATATTTTTAAAAATTATGAAAATAGTTTGTATTGGAAATGTGGGGTGCTAAAGCCAGCTGTAACTCTTAATTTTTCAGGTCAACAGTCACCGAGCTATAGCCTCGGGCATTTTTCAGGTCATGTTGTAAGGCCATCTTGGATCGCTTGTAGCTTCTAAACGAACTGTTCGAACGTAATATAACTTCACATATTTTTTAATCGAAATCATGCGAGGAAACTTTTTGCAATTTCGGAGTTTTATTTTTCTTAGTTTTTTTACCCCTTGACTTTGTGACCTTGTTTCCCATGAAATACCTCGATCTGTGGCACCCCCAAAAAATGCCTGAAGCCAAATCAGTCTTTATCAATATTCTTTCAAAATAAAAAGTAAAAAATGCGCTTTGCCTACAAAGGGTACTTTTCAGCTTGGCAAAAACTCCGGTTGGTGGCGCTGGGAACGTGACCCCGGGCACACCTCTGATTTCAACTTTTCACTTCTCAAAATACTCGTCAATGTGCCTAACAACGCAACAAATATAAAATATGCGTTTTTCCTCTAATTTCCTAATTTTACCATCTATATATGTTCGTGTTTTCGAACTACCCCCAATGAGGAGGGGTAACGGGCAAATATCTGCGAAGCTATGGAGCCAATTTGGACGGGGTCTTCACCATTCTATCTGGCGTGGTCTAAAACGATGCCGTAAATAATTATATCCACTTATGTTTAATCTAAGTGGACCAAATATGACCAAAACCACTAAAAAGCGTTGCAGATGTCGTCAAGCTCCGAACCTATGTAACCTATTTAGGCGGGGTCTGTACCGTTCGATCCGGCATAGCCCATAACGGTGATGTTCTGAGTTATCCAATTTATCCTATCAAAGTGGACCAAAACCGTCAAAAATCGTTAGAAGATAAAACTCAAAGCCACAACGTTTTGAATCACACTGGATCGATTGGTGAAGATACCGCCCAAATAAGTCCCAAGGGTTTGAAGCATGATGTCGTCTGCAGTTGTTTTTGGTGGTTTGGGTGGTTTTGGTCCAATTTGGTCCACTTAGATTAGACCAAAGTGGATGAAATAATTATAATATACGGCACCGTTTTAGACCACGCCAGATCGAATGGTGAAGACTCCGTCCAAATCGGTCCCATAATTTCGCAGATATTTGCCCGTTACTCTTCACCCTTGGGGGTAATTCGAGAACACGCACGTATATAGATGAAAAATATGGAAACTAGAGGAAAAACGCACATTTTCTATTTGTCGCGTTGCTCGGCAATACATTGACAAGTATTTTGAGAAATGAAAAACAAAATCAGATGTGTACCCGATGTCACACGAGGTCAACGAAAACAAAGGTCACAAGGTCATGGGGTCAAGGTCATCCAAGGTCACAAAAATCCCAGAACTATAATCTTCGTTTCATTGCGAATTCAGCCAAATAAGTATTTTTGACATTTGGGTAAGTCAAATGCACTTTTTCGGGCTCCAAAAATACTTCTGCAGCGTGACCTTGCGAAAATGCCCGAGGCTATAACTTGAGAACCTGAGGTCAGATCGATCTAATATTGTCACAGCTGAATTCAAGACCCAAGATTACCATGCACATCAATTTTGAACAAAAAGTGAGAGATAAGGGTGTTTTCGACTGGCCGAAAAGTAGTGGAATGCCCACATGTAACGTCCTCCGCCGGTTTGAACCGGCAGCGGCCTTGGATGTCTGTGCTTTCCTCTACAGTCCACGCTCTATACCAACTGAAGCTGCCAGAGGATAGCGGGGGTGACGTCTGAGCTGAGCTCGGTTGGAGCAGCAGCGCTTGACCCGCCCAGTAGTGGCGTGGCCACTTTCACTCCGTGAAACAACTCGGTACAGTCACCGGAGCAATGCCGCAGCACGGTGCTCTGCAGCGCCATCCTTGGAGCTCAGTCCTGGTCGATAGGTGACTGTAGAGGAGCACCGGCCTCCCGGTCGGCCTCGTTCAATCCGGCCGGAGGACGTTTGCAACAAGTTGCACACTGCACGCAACTGTCCAACATACGGTAGGCAGTCCATGAGAACATCCACCAAAGAAATTGTGCACACTTGTTAGTTTTTGGCGAGGGAGTGACGTCCAGCAGTGACGTCAGCACCCCTGAAGTTGGGTTCGGTCATTTCGGATGAGCTCTAACTTCTATAGGGCCTATAGAGTATGAATACAAGTTCTTGATGCAATTCATGAGTACGTCTTCTGCAATACGAAAAGAAGTTAACTTCAAATATAATCAAATCGTGTTTGGAAAAACAATTCAAGGTGAACTATTTCCTTTTACGACTGGCGACGTGTAGGCCCGGATGATGAAAAGCCCGGCTCACTGGCTTCATCTGACCTTGAACGCAGCCGCTGCCACCGGCCGCAGGTCATCCCAGCCCAGCAAATAGCGAACGCCGAGGTGGCTCAAACCTTCCTTGCCAGGACGAGTTGGATCTTATATAAGCCCATCGCTCTCCCGACTGAGCTAAACGGGCAGACTACACAAGCTTCATGCTCAGATGTTCTATTTTAAGCTTAGTTCGATAGTTCGATATAGTTGGTAATGTTCATGTTAATTTGTGTGCAATCCTAGGCAGTTGTGCAATATGTATACAGTCGTCAGTCATGTGCATGTGGAAAAAAGTGTAATGTTGAACTTAGTTAAATTGTGTGTTAATAGGACAACCCATCCATGAAGGTAAAAGGGGCACACAAAATGCTTCAACATTTAAAGATTATGTTGCTCATTGCATGTTATTCATTTGCTTCACAGNATTAAAGCTTTTGACAGCGTCCTGCACCACCGGCTCTTACAAAAGCTCAGGGTTTATGGCATCGTCTGTATGGCATGTAGGTCGTCTCCTGACATGGATTAAAAATGTCCTGATAGGCAGACAACAACGCGTAGTGGTGGATGGCAGCCACTCAAGTTGGGCTCCAGTTACAAGTGGTGTCCCACAGGACTTGGTGCTAGGTCCGCTCCTATTCGTCATTTTCGAAAACGACTTGGCTGATGCGGTGCACGGCCGGGCGATGCTTTTCGCCGACGGACGACACCAAACTGTACTACTCCAGCAGTGACGCCGGTCGCCGCAACTCCTGCAGGAGGATCTGAATGCGCTGGCTTGGCTGGTCTGACGAATGACAGATTCCGTTTAATGAGGCGAAATATGAGATGTTACCACGTCGGTCCAGGATTCTCAGACTTCCCCTGCACCATGATAAATACTCGGCTGGGTTGGTCGCTAGTGGTGAGAGATCTTGGCATCTAAGTTCACGGTGAGCTGAATATTCCGAAAGCAGACCGCGGATGCGGCTTCCAAAGCGTCCAGAATTATGGCTGTCATCAAGCGTGTGTCTTGTACATCTTGACCGGACGACCCTTCCGTTCCGTTGTTCAAGGCTCTCGTGATGCCTCACCTCGAGTATGGAAATATTCGTGTGGGGCCCATTCAACCGTGCGGACCAGCAAAGCATCGAAAGGGTCCAAAGACGCGCCACAAAATGTGTGACAGACCTCCGGAGATGTGCCATATCCGGAGAGGATGAGAGCGCGCGGTCTGCCATCACTATCACAGGAGAAGGAGGGGCGACATGCATCACTGATGTTCTCAAAAGCTACGTCTGCTCACCTCAAGCAGCGATCAATATGTCACAGAGACCACACGCCTCTACTCTTTCCACAGGCTATTACACCGCTGCCTCCAACCACTAGAGGTCCATCCATCTCAAGGAACCCGAGTGCATAAGCCGTACCTGCCGACCAAACAGGGCTACGAAACGCACAACTCCTTCGCAGTTCGGGTTGTAAATGACTGGAACTCGCTGCCGGTGAGTGCAGTCTCCGCCGAAACAGCCAACCAATTCAAGGCCAGGTTGGATAAACACCGCACCGTTGATCTCTGCCGTGCCCATTCAAGACGGCTGAACTAGCGTCACCCGGCAAGGGAGATAGTTTGGATCGGGTCCTACAGACCTAGTGCCTGATTCCCGTATTGTGTACTCAATACCTGTTCTGACATGACACAGTGTGTGTGGTGCCTGTAATTTCAGGTGGCGTGGCTCTGTACAGGATGACATTGCACCGTGTATGGTCAGTGGATCCGCAGGAGGACGGAGTGACTGTCACCTCACTCTGCTGGCGGCCCGACGGCAGACTGCTGGCCGTGGGATACACCTCAGGTGGGATACCTATGTTGCCCTGTGAACATTGCTCATGTATTCTTCTATTCTTCCCACTACACTTGTGTAAATGGTGTTGTGCTATGTGTGAATGCAACATTTGAACAGTGTATATATTTCACCAAGTGCATGTAAAGCCCCAATCATTGTAATTATCACCAATTGCATCTTCGCTTTTCCATGAAAATATATTGAAATCTGTTCTGTCGCTCCACTGCTCGATGCGCCGGATTGTTTCGTCTATCGATGCCGGTTATCTCCGTCTGTCCGTTCTGAGCAGGTCTGCTGTCGTGTCGTCTCGGGACCTGGAGAGCGGGAAGGTGGTCCATTGACGGTGATCCGGTCCGTCTGTGCTGAGCAGGTCTACTGTCGTTCCTGGACCTGGAGAGCGGGGAGGTGGTCCACTCGGAGACGTTCTCGGCCGTCGTCACCTCCCTCTGCTGGGCGGCCATGCAGGAGCAGACCAGCACAGAGCGCTACAGCTCCCGTTGGACCAGCACAGAGCGCACGGTCAGATAATACAGCTCCCGGTGGACCAGCACAGAGCGCACGGTCAGATAATACAGCTCCCGTCGGACCAGCGCAGAGCGCACGGTCAGATAATACAGCTCCCGTTGGACCAGCACAGAGCGCACGGTCAGATAACTCAGCTCCCGTTGGACCAGCGCAGAACGCACGGTCAGATAATACAGCTCCCGTTGGACCAGCGCAGAGCGCACGGTCAGATAACTCAGCTCCCGGTGGACCAGCACAGAGCCTCCCATTGTTGTAATATCTGATAAATTACTAGCACTAACTCCCGATTTAAAAAAGAACACGAGTTTATTTGTGAAGTGTGTGTAGGAAACTGACTCCAACGCATTGTTGATACTTTTGTCGAGATAAGATATGTGTATTGTGTATGTTCATCTACGAAACCTGTCGTTGGAATACGTTATTTGTTCCAAACTGCACAATTTACCATCATTTAACTCGTCGGTCGCTTTATCCGAGCAGCGAGAGATCTACAGGGTCTTTCAATAGAAATGTATTTTTTGATTTGCCTATTTAAGACATTTAAAATGGATTAACAATATATAAATTTAGTATCACCTGGTCGAGTACATCCGGACATTTTGTTATTTATACATTTAATGTGGTTGTTGAATGGAAACAAGTTTGAGAGGACTTTTCTCAGGAATGTTCGAATTCCGGTTTTTTGCTTGATTTTACTGGAAAAAAATGTGACAATAATTAACGCATGTTTGGCACACATAAAAGAACTCGCTAAATCTAACTGCACATGCAGCACCGCTCATTGTTGGGTGACTCACTTACACGCTCGCCTCTCATTCACTGTCCACCTACATAACTAGTTCCTCGGTTTGAGCCGCCAGCTGGTGTCTCGTGAATTAAGCGTACATCCCCTTAAGTAAACCACGGGCCCTTCAGACCAGGCCAGCGCATGGTTGTCGCACAGCTCGACTCATTCCTGTTTTCCCTCTGAATCAGCAACGGGCCATGCCACCGTTGCCCTTAGGTCTCTTAGAGATGCTGGGTTTATTTTGCGTAGATGCGCCATGGAGAACGTCAAGAACACCCTAAGTCCAACGGAGAGAGTTCAGGGCTTTTTGCAGGTCAGGGTGCGCAGTGAGGGTGACGGACAGACCGTCCGGTACAACACGAAACTTGATCCCTCTGCACGCCAGCTTTGCCGGCCTCACACACCCGTGTGTCTGGGCAACGCTCCGCAACCGTCTTGCTGGAACCAGTAGCCCTTTTCTGGTTGCGGTTGGTTCAAATATCTCGTGGCAGAATAATATACATTATGCACGTGTCACTACTCGCACACCTTCACAATCTCTACTCACAAGAGCAAATTATAGTCACTCCCTCGAGTTCATCCCTGTCGAACCCACTTGACCGATTTTTGCCGTGAAATCAAACAAAAACCTCGAATCTAACATCCTGTGTGAAAATCCTCCAAAACCTTGTTCGCAATTGCCAAACAAACCAACACTCTTCAACACCTCACAATCTTCCACCACAACCAGAGATATTGGATCACCAAAAATATACAAAATGTCCAGCTGTACTACTTCAACAGCGACCTAATGAATACCTATACATTTATATATCCAACTCATAGTCCATTCGTACAACAACCTCAAGCCTCACCCTCCCGGCTGCTCCCTTGAATGCCACCGTAGGTATGGCATAAAATGTCGAGCAGAGAAATACACGAGTTTTGCGATACTCTCCGGAACTAGAGATCCCTGTAGTATAGTGCTAATTGTCGGAAATTTCTGCTTACGTTTTGGATAGGGAGAGTGAGCTAAAATCCTCAAAACTGCTTTGGCCTTTGCTATTTGTATTGATTTGCCATGCTTAGATTGTGATTGATGCTGTGTTCAGGCGGAGGACGACGAGGACTCGTTGGACGAGGAGGAGGACTTCCTGCCACCATTGCCGTCTCTCAGCAAACAGTACGGCTCCGTGAATAAGCACAGCGAGGAGGATCCGCAAGATGTACAGGGCATCGCTGATCTCAAGTCACTGTCTGTCCTGGCCGTCGGTAATGATATACATTATACATAGCACATAAGGTAATCTGTCTCTTAAATTGTATGTCTATGCCACTCATTTTAAGTAACTAACCGGCTTGTCATCCTCTTGGTATGCTGTCTGAAAAGAATATAACACTGTGTCATCCAGTGCGAGCCGTGTCATCCCATGTGGTCTCTTCCCTTGTGACCTCCTCTGTTGATCCCCTGTGACCCGGCAGGTACACGGACGGCCAGGTAGTCGATGTCTGCTGGGCAGCTGGTCGTGGTTTTCTGTGCGGCAGCGTGCCTGCCGGAGGGGCGCCGAAACCCCGGGCTAGTGCCTTCTCAGGAACAGCGTCTGTCGGGGGCGGCCCCTGGGCTGGTGCTGTGTGGGAGGCATGACCGACTCGACTGAACATGCGGGGGAGGCAACCCGTGCACCCACATACAGGTACAGTTCAGTGCGGGAACTCAGCAGGTGAGTTCAGTCAATCAGGCACAGCTGCACTGCGGGTGGGAGCAGCGTAGCTTGTCGCGTATTGTGGACTGTGGCGTGCGTCACTAGGTGTGCATTGTGCATGGCGCTAGTGGCAGGGGTTGGTGGCCGAGGAACTGTCTAAATGGCTGCTGTGAGCTGTCGGTAATTGTGACTGTCGCGTGCGTGACTGAGCGAGGTGTTGGTGCAAGGGCGTCTAGTGCAGGGGGTGGTGGCGCTGCTTGGGCTGGCTGTCGCTAGTCGTCTGTTAGTAAGAATTGTGACTAGGGTAATGCTGTAATGTTGTATGTATATGCGACTGTAAGGGTGGGAGTGTATGGTTATGGGTAAAAAACCCTTTGCGACTGTATGTACTGTGACTGTATGTGTGGGACTGTAATTGGTAGTATGTACTGAGGGACTTGCCTAGCCACTCGCTCCGTGGTGGGACTGTAATTGTATGTATGTACTGATGACTGTATTTGTGGGACTGTTAATTGTATGTATTGTACTGTGACTGTAATGTGTGGGATGTATGTATGTACTGTGACTGTATGTGTGGGACTGTATTGTATGTATGTCTAGAGACTGTATGTGGGGACTGTATTGTATGTATGTACTGTGACTGTATGTGTGGGACTGTATGTATGTACTGTGAACTGTATGTGTGGGACTGTATGGTTATGTACTGCTGACTGTATGAGTATACGTGTGACAGGTGACGGGGGCGCGGCGCGGCTGCTGGAGCTGGATCTCTCAGTGCTGAGCAGCTCCTCGGAGCAGCTGCGCCAGCTGGCCACCCTGTACGGCCGCATCAGCAGCCACCTGGTGTACCTGGAGCGGACCATACAGGCCATCTGCGAGGCCTGGGAGACGGTTCTGGTCGAGATGGATTCCAAAATGGAGCGGTTCCAGGTGGGTAGCTGATGTTGACCACCGTGCCCTACCGGAGTTGCTCTGGGCTGGGTGTAGAGGGGACCAAACGGTTCAACATTAAGAATGCGTTCGGAAGGACGCAAAATTTCGCGAAAGATTTCATGAAATTTATCATGGTCGTTCGGTTATGAATTTCGCGAAAAATTCGCCGGGTTCGCCGTAAGTGCGGCATGTAAGGTATCTAAACAAATTATTTAAAAAACAATTATCTTGGGTTATCTTCAATTGATTTTTAGAGAGACTACTTTTACTGTTCATCACATTAACTAAACAAATCTAGAACCACAAGACATTCACTCCATTATACTCAAAACACACTCCATCTCCTCAATGGGTGTCGCCATCTTGAAAACACCGCCGTGACATGCTCCAGCGATTCCACACTATTTCGCGAAGGCCCGCACGATTGTTTTCATTTCACGCTCACCGAACGGCCAACCGTAAAATATTTCGCGAAATGCGTGGAAAAATGGCCCTTCCGAACGCACTCTAATTAAAGCCCTAACGTCCAAGATTGGTATTATTCTTTCCGTTGCCATTTGTGTAGCTCCATCGTTTGACGTTCCCCGAGCCCTGTTGTGACGTCATGTCTGTCCCGTCGGGAGGCGTCATGTTCCCTGGACGCCATGTCTGTCCCTGACGTGACGCCATTGTCTGTCCCTGTTGTGACTTCTGTCTGTGCCGTCTTCAGGCGTCTCTGGGGGAGGACAGCTCGCTATCGGTGGAGTTTCCTGGAACTTCTCATGTTCGGAGTGCCGTCTCCGGAAATGGAGCATTTCCTGCTGAACGACCTGACCGACACCGGTCTGAAGAAGCTGCGCCACTCGATCGAGCTGAGCTACACAAACATCCAGAGCCTGGTGTTGCGCCACCTGCAGCCGGCCGCACTGCGCGTCGCCGACCAGCTGCTGACCAGCTGCTGCAGGTTAGATCAGTGTCACTGACCGACTGACGGTCACTGCGGGTCACCGACCAGCTGCTGCAGGTTAGATCAGTGTCACTGACCGACTGACGGTCACGTGGTCTGCATGACGTGGTAGAGAGAGCTGTGGATGTGCTGTGTTTGAGGTGCTAGTGAAACGTCACACACTGGTGATGGTGATGAGGTCAGGGTGTGGTGCCAGACTCTTTGCATTCGCATCATTATTATTTCAGCATTATAATCTGTCATCACACTGTCCTCGTGTTCTGAATGGACACAGCGAACATGCCGTGTCTTTGTGCGGCTGTATGGTTGTACGCCGGTGTTTAGTATTTCCCGTTGTGTGCGAACGCATTCGAGAGTTGTACCAAGACTACGCCAGTGTTGCTGAACTTATTTTGTTGTTAGGAATGTTTCTTGTTCGATATTTCAGTTTAGTTCTACATAGTTATGTATTCAACTACACAAACCGTTAACCATCTCAGTAGCAATACTGAGCACCACTGTATCTGTCACGCACATTGTCTGTCATTGTCCCGGGCGAGCCGCTCTGGTCTGAGTTGCCGCCTCTGGCCGACAGGTGGCAGGCATGGCGCGCTACACGGAGCGGTTCGGCCACCTGGGGCTGAGCGAGGAGCGCGTGGCCACGGCGCAGCAGGCGGCGGCGCTATTCCTCGTCAAAGCCACCGACATCCAGCAGGTGATCGACAGCTCCACCCGCAACTTCGTCGCCTTCTTCCGCTGGCTGTACGCGGTGATCCTGCGTCTAGCCGAGACGAGCGTGCCGCCTGACGTCGGCAAGATCTCCCAGCAGGAGCTCTCCTTCATCGCCGAGTTCGTCGACACAAACCTCGGCGACAGCGCGACGGCGCGCGGTGTGCACCTCGAGCGGGTCGGCATGTACCTGCGCAACGCTGAGCTGGAGGCGTCGCCGACACACGGCGATAACCCGTGGCGGCGTCTATTGGCCGAGAGCGCCCCGCTGGCCGCCGCGCCCGGCGTCGTGGCGCCCACCAACAGCTCCCGCTCGCTGCTGCAGGAGCGTGACGCGCTGCGGCGAGCCGTGGCGCACCTGTTCGCCGACACGGCGGCGGCCGGCGCGCGCACGGTGCGAGCCGAGCCGGCGGCGCCGCTCGGCCGGCCGGCCGGACCACTGCTGGCAGTCTCAGCGGCGGCGGACGGCGCGCCCGGTCGCTTCCTGGCCGTGCTGGGGGACGAGCGGCCGGCGCGACTGCAGGTGGCGCTGACGGGCGGCGGTCCGCCCGTGGAGGTGGCCCTGCAGCCTCTGCTGACCGAGCTCGGCCTGCCGCCACCGGCCGGTGCCGCGCCGCGGCTCCGCCAGCTCTGTTTCTTCTCCGGCTCGGTGCTGTCCGCCCTGGTGACGGACGCCGGACCACCGGTCTACCTGCAGGTGGACGTGGCGGCGGCGGCCGCGGGCACCCCTGCCGCCGCCTGCTCGGCCGGCCGTCTACTGGATAACATCGCCCCGGTGGCGCTGGCCGTCAGCGGCGCGCGCAATCTGGTGGCCGTGCTGTTCCAGGGCGGCCGGCGGGCGCGTGTGTACGATACGGCCGATGGTGAGCAGGACGATACTGTGCTGGAGACGACACACGGCTCGGTGGCAGATATGATGGACGATAACAAAGAGAATCTACTCTGAGACGGTCGGGTCATATCGGCACTGATATGCCGACCGCCGCGACTGAGATTGTGTGCGGTATGGTGGGCGTCTGTGAGATATTTGAGAATAGCGATTGTGCTCGTGGAAAGTGCCTGGCCGAAGTGCTGCCAGTCGCTGCCAAACCGTGATATTTTGTACGATGTATTTGCGAACAATTTGTTATGTGATGAAATGCAAGTTGACCAAGATTGGCGTCTCCGGGGGTACAGATACAATGACAGACGACGCCTGGACAGGTGTAACAGCCGCTGAGAGAATTCACTGAATCCATGTATTGACAATTATAGTAAATGTTCTAATCAAACATGTCACAATAACATTATCAAAGTCACGCTGTCGGCCGGAAGTGTCTGTTCCAGGGCGTACTTCAGTTGGTCGGCGCGAACGCTGGACGCCGGGCCGTTCGCACGCTTACTTGCGCGGCAGGTTGTATTTGACATACGGCACGTCCAGGTCCTCGCCTTCGGTGTCGTTGCAAACCATCTCTAGAACGAGCGCGCGCACGTGCGGCTCGATCTCCTTTTTCGACACAGTGCGCACCACGTCCGAAAGATTCATGGCCATGCGCTCCGTGCGCTTCGCCGCCGGCATAAAGAACGAGTAAAGCATCGACACGTTCTGACTCAGCATCGAGATCTCCAGCTTCTCCTCCTTCTGGAAGTAGTCGATGAACTGCTTGAGGGTCATCTCGCCGTCCACATCAAAGCGGTCCCAGAGAGTCCAATCCTTCTCGTAGTACTTGTTCTTGGCGCACGGGATCGGCTCGCTAAAGGCAATGAACGGCAGAGCTAGGTTAGCGAACGCGTTCTTGTAGAGCTCCAGCTTGGCGTGGCCCTGCGCCAGCTTGATCAGCTCGAGGCAGACGAGCCCGGACACGAGCGAGGTGGTGGTGGCGATGGCCGGGATGATGCTGCCCGCCACGCGCTTCGTCTCCTGCCGGTCCGCCGGACTGATGCCGTAGTTCTCGGCGCGCAGGTTCGAGCACGCCACGACGAAGTCGATGTGGAAGTTGGTGTCGTCGTCCTTCTCGAAGTCTGCCGGCGTGACCGTGAGCGGCCTGAGCGAGTCGGCCGGCGGCAGCTCTGCGCGCAGTTTCTGCACAATGTCCGCGTCCATGTGGCCAGTCATGGCCTCCGCCTCAGCCTCGGTGGTGGCGATACGGACGCCCGACTGCGGTTTGAACTCCGGCACCTTCACCTGGCGCACCAGCGAGATGACGGCAGCGCGGTCACGACACTGGGGCAGGCCATACACGGCCGCCTTCAGGTTCGCCGCCGCCACGATGTAGTCAACGTGCTGCGAGTTTTCCGCGTCGAAGTCGATCCCGTGCGGACAGCGCTTGGGCGGCGACCAGAAGGGCGTGCCGGAGCTGGTCACCTGGTCCTCCGGGAAGTTGAAGAGCAGCTGGCGGATCTGGTTGCTAAACTGCTCCTGGAAGTGGCGGCGCGCCCAGGCCACGCAGTCGTCGAACGTCTGCGGCCGCTCGTCCACCAGACAGCGCTTCACAGCGTCGAGTGTCTCCAGCGGCTGGGAGCCGGGCAGCTTCAGCGCCTTGTCCACGAACTTTGGATCGCTCAGGTAGAGCGCCGCGCTCTCGGCGCTGCCGCGGAACGAGCCCTCGAACATGTCACGCGCCCACTGGATCGTGTGCTCGATGGCGTTCGGGAAGTTCTTGAGCGTGCAGATAGGGATGCTCCTCTCCTGCGGGTCCTGCGAGGACGAGTAGGACTCAGTGAGATGCGGCAGCACCACCTGCACGTTGCCCTTTGTGCCGAGCGTTCCAGACTCAAGCAGCGGCTTGCGGTAGTAGACGCAGCGGCGGTCCATGTAGACACGGGCCTGCACGTTGTCCAGCGCGTTGACCACGCCGTCCAACGCCTCGAAGAAGTCGTCGTTGAACACGGCTTCCGTCTCCGGCCCGACACGGTCCAGCTTGTGTATCACGTTGATCTGTCCGGAGAGAGGGAGAAGGGAGGTAAGCACTCAGCCGGTGCACGCAGTAACGCCGTGTTGGGGAGCGGAGTGACCGGAAAACAGCAACGCAACTACGGATAGTCCTTCCTGCTTGCGTGATTGGGATTTTTTGTCGCTTCAGCGCATTGAGGCGATCAAGCGCCCTTCCTGTCTACGCTAGTTCAGCGTAGTCAAATGTGGGGGTCGTACAATATGCTAAAACGGATCTGTAGGGATAGTCTTGCTTGGATCATGAACTATGCGACGTTATTACATTTATGACGGTTGATGAATAGCGGTAACAAACAGCACTTGATACTTGAAGTGTCGAATAGCGAATATGTTAATTTGATGGTGCACGAATTTTCTCATTCGAGTTCATGCGTACCTAAACGTGACTAACAAAGGTGCCAAATCGCACTCATGCATCTTTAGACGAGAACATTGAGAAGACAACACTTGAAGAATATTTGATGCGAGTTTAAGGTTTGGATTTACGGGTGCATCGGATGCGTAAGTCATTTCGCAAGAACATTTAAACTTCTAATCGGTTACGACTGCCAAGCAGCGCAGCAGAAGCACCGCACTGCAGCGCCACCTCACCTTAGGGTTCATCACTTTGACGGCCTGGGCGGCGCAGGCCGACTTGGCCTTGCCCACGTGCTCCTTGTGGAACAGGAACTGACGGTTCAGGTTCGACTTCTCGATCAGGTCCATGTCGGTGAGATGCACGTAGCCGGAGCCTGCAAGGCGTCAGAGGGTGGCGTCACATCCTGGCAATAACGGTGACGTCACACACCGGACGCCTGCTTCCGCAGCCCCATCCGACGGGTCGCGGGCGTCAGAGGCTCTGTCAGAGGCCGCACCTCTGCCTGGTCACGGTGGCTACAGATTGACCGTACACCACAGAACGTCCTGTGTATGATTCATCAGCAGGGAGCAGTGAGTCATGACGCTCTCGTCATTTAGTGGGGACGACGGGAGCCGATGAAGGATACATGCTCAGAGCAGGAGTGTGATGGTTTGTGACCGGGCCCATACCCTTACCAACTGGTATCAGGGAACAGCTGTTATGCGTCGATCTACAGCCGTCTCAGCCATGCGGCGATTGTCATGACGTCATTGGTCGAGAGATGACGCGGTGAAGTGTCGTGCCGTGATCGGGAGGGACATATGAATGAGGTGCCGATGCATGATAACGGCACGGGCGGCGAATCGCCAGCCGCAGCCGCGGACTTTTTATCGGACGAATGACCACATTATAGCGTGAAGAGGATTAGGCTCAAGGACGTCGCAATCGCCAAGGTTTTATGGCGGTTATACATCTGATAACGTGAAGCGATTGTCCCAAAGGATAACGTGAAGCGATTGTCCCAAAGGATAACGTGAAGCGATTGTCCCAAAGGATAACGTGAAGCGATTGTCCCAAAGTGGCGATAAACTATGCAGAAGTAACGACAGTTAAACGGAATCATTGTAGTCGTTCACAAAAGACAAATCATATCCAAATCGAGAGCTCCACTAAAAGATTGTCGATATGCTTATCAGCCCATTCCCTTCTGGCATAGAGAACCCTGTGTAACAGAGTTGCAACACACCCTGCCATCGAGCTGTTCTCCCACTGCCCTCACCCACAAGACGTGTTCCGTCAGCCTCACCTGTGCCGACGCCGAGCATAGCCATGTTCTTGAGCAGCTCGCAGCCGATGGCGCCTGCGCCGACCACGAACAACTTGAGATCGGCCAGCTTCTGCTGGAGCCGGCGTCCAAACACGGCCACCTGGCGGTCGTAACGCGAACCAGTCGGCGCGCACTCGGCCGCCGTCAGCTGGCTGCGATCCTCGGGCAGACACTCGACGGCGTCAAAGTAGAGCCACTGGCGGATCGGCATGAACTTGCCCGAGCAGGCCTTCATCACCTCCTGCGCCACGATGCTACCGATGACGCCCTGCACGGGGCACACGTCGCCGGCGCTGACGGCCGCGAACGTCTTCAGCAGCGACTCGTCGAGCTCGTCGAGCCGCGCGCTGAGCGAGCCGTTCAGCTCGCCGGCCAGCTCCAGGAAGGTCTGCTGGTCGGCGGGCGTCCAGGGCGCCGGCGCTCTGCCGTGCCGCTTCTGGAACTCGTGCAGCGTCTGGAAGGCCAGGTGGTACTGGCCGCTGAGGTGCAGCTTGCCGAAGTCTGTGGGGATCACCTCGGGGTCCTTGATGGACTCGGAGAGCGACTTGAACTGCACGGTGACGGGCTGCTTGACCTGTGTCACCAGGCCCCCGGACACGTACTCCGAGTAGCCGTCCGTCGAGCCGATACTGAACGTGTACGGGCCTGCCGCAGAGAGGAAAGGTCAGTCACAGGCTAGTAGGGAACACACACACATACGCCACGATTTCGGGATGTTCTAGGTCTCACAGACTCAGGTCGTAACAGCAGACGAACAGCGACAAAGTAGTACATCGAAGTCGCACAATACTGTGCTTTAAGTGAATAGAATGTGGTACTTCAAGCGGTTAGGATTCGTTGGCTATTTTCCCTTCGGTTTCCATGCTTTTATGCTAGCTGGATAGATCAACTTTTTGGCACTTGATATTGACAACTTTTGGGATGTACAGCAACTGAAAGAATGCAAGTGGCATTCGCTGACAAAGCAATCAGCTGAGCAGGCTCTAGAACCGGGAAGCTTTATCGGAGAATCTCGATAAGGTTATCAAAATGCATCATCTTTCAACTTGCGTAACTTTTCATCAAGAGATCACATCCTTGGCTTGAAGTTTTCTTTTCTTTTGTTAACAAGTATTTCCCTCTAAACAATGTGGGTTCGGCTATAATATCACTCACTCTTCAGTTACGGCTTAAGTTCATCCTTCCAGGCAAAGCATACCTTGAGGCAACTTCTTCGTGAAATACAGCGCCTTTAATAGCAAGTTTTGCTTTGGGTTTTTAAACACAAAACTATCGTCTACTATACGCCCAGACTGAAAATGATTTATAGAAGTTGTACCCTAGCTTTGCTTTTGACTCCTACGCAGGGCTGCAGAGTCGACCGAATATTAGCAACTCCTCAGACCCGACGCCGGCCTGAAAAAATCGACTCCGACTCCAACTCTGACCTTTATCCGTTATCCAACCGCATGCTAGATTCCATATCTACAACGCCATTTATTTTCTCATTTGTCTTCATTCTTAGCAGTATGAAGAACAATGCTACGCCGCCCGAGCACGGGCGCGACGTGGGCGGCCGTGCTCGGCCGCCACGTTATCAGCACGCAACTGTAAATGTCACAGGCTACCATATTCGTTAGTGACTTTCCCAGAACGGTTATTCCCAGCACAGAAGAGTGGTTTGAGTAGCGTTCCCAGAATAAGGCTAAAGTAAATATGCGCTAATATTGCAAAAAATTTGGTCCTGGAGTTCACCAATGCAAGCAAACGATCCACACAGTTGCTTTGATCAAGCTATCATAAAAGAATAATCCCTTGCAGAACGGATGTTTTTTGGTGGAGAACACTAAGATCAAACAGCCATATGTCAAAATAAAACATTTGAACGTTGGTTTTACTAACCGCGCACTCTGGGAGTTCCATTTAATTCAGAGCTGTAAGAGCTGCCTAATCTGGGCCAATGTATGTGCCGCGCCCCGGGGTGGCTGAAGGAGTCGGACAGCCTGCCAGGGGAATCGATCTGCGACAGACGTGATCGATCTGCGACAGACGTGGAGCGGCCGCTACCTGGCCCCCAGTCGTCATGGAGACAGGTCAATAGCGCCACTGGGCCGGCCAGCCGGGGTCGGGTCGGGCCACTCGACCGACAGGTCAGCAGCTTGGCACACCAGCCGCATGTGGTCGGCCCACGATGACGCTGCTCTCCCTATAGTCATCACTAACATCGGACGCTTATGACGATCTCATCGCAGCTGCGCTTCCTCCCTCCCCATCTCCATCCACTAATTCACTACACCTGACTCATTGGTACCCAGATGCGCCTGCCTCCCTTCCCCTCCCCACTCCGTGGACACCCACCTGTGACCTTGATCTTGACCGGCTTGGCGTCGTTCAGCTCCACCATGCCCTTGACCTCTGAGAAGGTGACGAGATCGCCGTCCTCCAGGCCGTGGCGCGTCTCGTCCAGGCAGGTGACGGTGCCGTCGCGGGTGATGCCGGCGATCATGGCCGTCTGCACACTCTCCCCGGTAGCGTCACGCACCGTGAACTCGGTGCCAAAGTCGCAGAACACCTGGCCGAACAGACCGCGCGTGTCGGCCACGATCAGCGCCGCGCCCAGCGCGCGGCACGCGGCGCCCAGCCGCAGCTGCTCGTCCAGCGGCGCGCCGGCCAGCACCACCACGCTGAACTCGCCCACGGCCGCCTCGTCCAGAGCGCCCGCGTGCACCGACGTGCTCACATACGGGTTGAGCTTGGCCAGCTTCTCGAGGCAGGCTTCGGCTCGCGGCCGTCCGATGTCCGACTCGCGGAGGAAGAACTGCGAGCTGAGGTCGGCCATCTCCACGGCGCCCGGGTCGTGCAGGGTGACGCTCTTCACGCCCGACAGGATCACGTTCTTGGCGATCTCGACGCCGAGGCCGCGCAGGCCCGAGATCAGGATGTTGGAGGCGGCCATCCTCTGCATAGCCTCGCGTCCGAGCACGTACAGCTGGCGCGAGTAGAGACCCTCGTCCAGCTGCGCGGCGTCGCCGGCGATGGCGCCGGCGCCGCCGCCGCCACCTCTGGCTGCCATTTGGCCGTTACCGGAGCCGTTCTGGGCAGTCATTCCCTGCAGCACAGACAACAAACATGACGTCAGACACCAGACACGCGCTGAGAAACAGACAGCACAGCCCCTGAACGGTTAACAGCCATCCACATGTCCTCATAACAAGACATAATCACTGACAGACCTGACAGGACCTACCCAAGCATCCCACTGGCAGACAAGACGCGGAACACGGCAGGTTGGCGCTGACGGGACAGACTAACCAGAACGAGGGCACGCAACACACAGCACAGCACACCCGTACTTCAAACTGTCCGCGTGCTGGCACCGCGGGGTCCATAAACACAGCACAAAGGTCGAGAGGTTCAGTCGCGCGGCCGTAAGGCAGCGAGCTCCACTGCCCTGCAAGGTGGCACCACTCGACACAAAGACGCGGCCCACAAAGCGGTCCGCTCACGGCCCGCAGCCAAGCCGGTCGATAAGTCGAGTGCCTGACCCAAATCCCGCCACACAAAACCTCACCTGCTTGCAAACCATTTTCGACGGCCGGACAATCCGAGCTCTAATCCAAACATAGCTAACACATTGACCTTTGCAGTGCGGCAGAAGCCAAACGCAATCAGCCGCAGCGGCCTTGTGAGTTAGTTTTGGAGAAGCTGGCTGGAACAAAGCAGTGCGCGAGCCGGCTACAGCGCAGAGCAGCAGCAGCAGATGTAAACAGCAGGGCAGCGACGCGGGGCAGGACAGAGGGGGATAATGCGGGATATGACGGAATAGGGCGAGGAAGACAGGGCTGGGCGGGACAGGACGGGACAGGAACGTGAGCAGGACAACACAGGACAGGACAGGACAGGGCAGGGCAGGGCAGGGCAGGGCAGGGCAGGGCAGGGCAGGGCAGGACAGGACAGAAGGACAGGACAGGGACAGGACAGACAGGACAGCGACAGGGACAGCAGGCAGGCAGAGTGCAGTCAGGTCAGTCAGCAGATGGAACGACAGTAAATAAACGCTAATATACCGCGATACGGAAATAAGCAAAACAGCAAGTTGAGAATGGACTGGGGGGGGACTGGGAACATATGAGTCCAGGTAGAGAGGAAAATAAATAATTTTATGCAGAGGCCAGCGCTCAGAATCGAAAGTGGGTCATATATGCAAGAATTGTGCATGAGCCTACAAGACACATAACATACTGACGAGACAGTGAGGAGAAGAGGACAGTAGGTGGGAGAGGACAGTGAGTGGGGCAGAACAGATAGTGGGTCAGGACACTGAGTGGGGCAGAACGGTTAAAGGGACAGGACGAGACAAGACAGCGGGCAGGACAACAGGGCAGGGGAGCGCAGAACCGGACGAGACAGGACAGGACAAGGACAGAACAGGGGATTATAGCGCAGTGAATGGCAGGATAGGGTGGGGAAGACAGGACCGGACGGGACAGTAAGTGAGACAGGACAAGGAGTGGGAAAAGATAAGACAGAGAGCAGGAAAAGAGAGGACAGGGCGGGGCAGGGAAGATAGCGTGAGGTAGGACAGGATTGAATGCGGTAGGGAAACCTCAGTGCATTTTGCAGGCCACCTCAGTGCAGAGTGCGACGATGATGACGTCATTCCCGTGTCAGTGCCGGTGCTGGAGGAGAGGTCAACTCTGTAAAGCACACCACACACAGACACACAGACAGCCGGCGGCGGGCGGCGCGATGCCGGCCAAGGCGAGGACAATCGATATCGCTCGTCCACGGTTCCCAGAAGCGACTGGTTGCCGCCGGGACCAGCGGCGACCAGAGCCGCATGTAGCGGTGGTACGACAGCGACGTTCGTCCGCCCCTGTGAGCGTGTTGCTGATGGACGTGTTGGCGTGTCAGGGGGGGGGGGTACGACGGACAAGGTAGGGTGGTTGGACGTGTGAGGTGCACCCAGTGTCAGTCTCAACACATCAGACCATCGTGGCGTGCATCCAGTCTACAGACCGCGCGACAAACTGAATCTTAGACTGCAGCGTCCGTCGGCCAGTGTAAGCGGTGAGCCGTTCACCCGCATGCCACAATACCGCAGAAACCAACACAACCCCAGTGAAAAGGATCGTGTTGTATGTTGCAGAGAAATGCTGAAGTCGAAGAAGTGAGGGAACAACAGTATGTGTGCCCCCAATAACGTTCCAAGGGGTGAGGGAATAAGACCCAAGAGTGGATAAGTGATAATTCAAGAGTGCGAGCGCCCAGTCGGGTGGGTCCACATGAATGTGACTGTTGATTCCACTGTACAAATTCAAAAATGCTCGCCGTGCCTCAGGATCCACAATAGTGTCCGAGAAAGTCTGACCACCGGCGGCGCCGGCGGGCGTGGGCTTGGCTGGACTGAAATGTGTGGAAATCCAGCGGGTCACACTGGGCCTGGGCCGCTCCACACCTCCCACCGCCTGAAACAAAGGTCTCCCTCAGCCTGGGCGGCCATCTTTGTTTGGGTACACATAAGAACAATCGTTTTGTATCTAGCACGGAGCGGTCAAAAAACGGGGCAGCTATCTGTAAACATGTGGCGTGTGTACCAGCGATGGATCCGAGCTAACGTTGGTACCGGGCACAACTGGCTAGGTCAGGGCCGCATCGGACCAGAGAGGCCGGCGATCCACAGTAGTCAGCACAGAGGATCGAGGGTGATGACGCAGAGTGACTGCAGTGCGGTGAGCTTGCATAAACGGTATGCTGGCCACCGCTGGGGATGGGCGCGGGGACAGCAGTGGGAGCGGGGATGAGACAGGGTGCTAGCCAGAGCGCCTCATGCCGGGCATGTGAGCGAAGCGCTTAAGTGAGCATTGATAGGCATTGCCTAAGCGTGAAGCTGGCATGCAGGCAGCATGGTGGCGGTGGCGGTGGCGGGTGGTGACGGTGGCGGTGGCGGTGGCGGTGGCGGTGGCGGTGGCGGTGGCGGTGACGGTGACGGTGACGGTGACGGTGACAGGTGGCGGTGGACGGTGGCGGTGGCGGTGGCGGTGGCGGTGGCGGTGGCGGTGGCGGTGGCGGTGGCGGTGGCGGTGGCGGTGGATTGGATGCGGCGGCAGCTTTAGCGGTAGCAGTGGCGGCAGCGGTAGCGGTAGCGGAGGCTGTGACTGTGGCGGCAGTGCCAGCGGCACGGGTTTACCTCGATATACGACTCGGAGCCGTCCCTGGACATCTTCTGTCCCCCCGAGCAGGCACCGCCCATCTACGGCAACAGGAGTTGGTCAGGATCAGGCGGCGACGGAAGGCAGTTGGGTCAGGAGGACTGGTCCGTGTATCGTCTGTGCACCGCACGCCCTGTCCGATACTGTCACAAGGCAACAGCGCACAGCGGCACAGTCAAACGTTCTCAAGCAGAAATCTGCTTGAAAATGTCATTGAAGGGTCCGCTTACAAGAGTTAAAACAAGAGACAGCTGCGATGGTTTCGACTTGTGTGTGATGAAAGAGAATGTTTCATCTTTTCAAAAGTTGTCAAATATACGCAGGTTTAATCAAAATATGAAGCAAGTGCTGCTGAAAACGATGGTGATATTTGTTTCTCGAAAATCATTAACCTTTTCTTTTTTAATGAAAAAAATGACAAAGTCATTATTGAGCTATAGGGAGCTATAGAGAAATGGCACAATCTTTGTAGATAATCCTGACGACTTGAATACAAACAATTAAGTTGTTATCGTACTCGCAGCAGGTAATCCAACTAAGGTTCCAGACAGGGTCTTAGGATTGCTTTGGAGCCAGGGTGCGGAGTGGAAAATTAAGCCTAAAAATAACTATAGAGTGGAAAATTCAGTCTAAAAATCACCATAGAGAGCAACAAAATCAGCTTAAAAAAGACGTTATGATGTACTCGGCTTGTTCAAAACTCATCCATCAGAATCAGCTGTTACAAAAAGCGTAGTTTTTTCCCCCAGGACCAACAATCTTGAAGTGGCTGTCAGCCAAACATCAATGGCTTTAAAACGGCTAAGTTTTGGGAAAATGATTTTGAGTAATTAACACTTTACAATAACGGCCAAAGGTAGTGGCCATCTCAGATCAAAACCAATACAAAGGAGAAACATTTAATTAAAGGGAGTCGATACTCGAAACTACTTGGGTTACAAGACGATAGTAAGAAACAACTCTGATAGAACTCAGACCTCCTAGGAATGAGGTATTAATCCGTCAGAATTTAACTATCCAATGATCCGTCAATTGCCATAACTTAACTTCACTACTCACTAAGCCATCGCCATTATGACCCCTGGCCAGTTCCTTGCAGCTCCAGTTTGGCTACGTCACAGGCGTGACAAGATGTACGGTCTGCACGGCGATCCGTCGCCGGTCGCGCCCCGTCGCTGACTCCGTACAGTCTCCCAGCCCGCAGACAGCGCCGTTCACAGCACCTGGTGACCCCTGCCACCACCCGGATACACTGCAGACCAGGCACCGACCGTCTCAGATATGCACCACAGCACCCTGCGTAACCGCCGCGGCCGGCCAGCCACTTAACATGATACGCCGCCGACCTTGGAGCTGACTTACAGCACAGCACGCCTTGTGCAGCGGCGCCGCTCGGTACCGACCGCTCGCCGTCCTGATCGCAGGCGCCTGACAGCGCCAGCCCGGAGACAGAGAGGCTGGCGGGGTCACTCGGCAGTGCACCACCGAGCCGAGGCACCACCTGATCTGCGTATCGGTACCACGCCGCCGCCTGGCCCCGGTTCTTCGAAGAGCGACTCGCTCTCGCCTGCAGCGAGCCACTGAAGCCAGCGAACGTCTATGACGCAACAACCCCGGCTGTCACTTCATCAGTGGTCTGCAGAACTCAGTTGCGAGCCGCCGCCGCCGCTGCTCGGTCGCCCACGCGCTACCTACCCCGCGCTGACGATGCAGGCGCACAACAAAGACTGTGGAGACTTTGGCCGGCCCACCAGCTGACCCAGCCGCCGCCGGCCGCAGCAGAAGCAGATGCAGACGCACAACAAAGACGGGCCTGTCAGGTGACTGTAGCCGGCTCGCCAGCTGACCCAGCCGCCGCCGAGCGGCGCGCCGGCCGCAGCAGAAGCTCCGTTTTTACCGGCGCCGCTGCGGCCGGCCGGCGCCGGAGCCGCGTCGGCGAACAAAGCGGCCGGCCGCGGCCCGCTGGTGGGTGGCACGGAGTGTGGAGAGTATCGAGGCAGCTGGAACGTCACCTGCCGCAGCTGCCCGCTGCAGCCGCCGGCCGGCAGTCAGCCGTCTCTGTGTACCACACGGCCCTGCCACGCATCATAGAGCCCTGCACTGTGTGTGTGCGTGTGTGTGTGAGACTGAGAGAGAGGGCGAAGGAGCGGAGATATTATGCGGTGGCACAGACCGGCG
>VOPJ01013947.1:0-80222 GCA_014673585.1 Semibalanus balanoides
AGGTAACGTCACTTAACTTGTATGCCCAAGGTCGAGCCATAGCCATTCTTGCTGTTTTGATAATGAAAAAGCTAAGATTGTTGACATTATAATCAACTGCATAGGCATGATAAATTTAAAGTTCACTAACGGAATGGTGATATAAAGTTTGCAGTATTCCAAATGAAATTATAGTCCGCAAAGAGGTGATTAAAAATAGTGAGGAGGCGATTTCAATCTTATGAATGATTGCCAATCATTGAAGGTCATTGAAGGTGGTAATGTATTTTTTTATCTAGTGGGGGAGTTTTGGGAACCAGACTTTGCAGGAAAATTTTGAACTCGCTTAATTTACCGATGCGCACCGAAAACTATGTATTAGCCCGCGAGGTGGCACTCTCTCTTTAAGAAATAGTAGTCTAGTTATCACGCCGCATCCGCGCCATAAATTTTAAAATCATACATTAGTAGGGGAAAATCTACGAAGGAGAAGATTTTGATTTTGAGGGTGATATTAATGTTTCTTTAGCTTTGAACACCTACGTAACATTTTGCGTCATGCGCTGACATAAACACGTGTCGTGCACTGAGCGTGACTGAGCGAATGAGCTAGAAGACGTTTTGACGATGGATTATTGTGCGCGAAATTTTCAAAACATTAAAAAAAACATGTTTTAGTAGTAGCCGTTTTCACGATGGACTAATTTGCAAACGAAAAATGATTTAACCCTCGCCCTACGGTCCCGTAGGGTGAAGGTTAAAACATTTCTCTCAAATTAGTCCATCGTGAAAACAGCTACTACCCAAACATTTTAAAACATTTTAAAATGTTTTAAAACATTTCGCGCAAAATAATCCATCGTGAAAACGGCTAGTATCAGAAATTCCGCGTTGGAGTGGTAGGCTGTACCGCAGTACATCACTGTTATGCGGGACAGTCTACCCCAGCCGACTCGACGCACCGCTAACTAGCGTCCAACACGCAGGCCGCCGCGCCGCCGCGCCGTCGCAGACTCAACCGAACAGCTCTGAGTAACCACTGAACGATGTGAGTTAACCCGAAATCATGTAACCCAGAGCCACCGCCCCTGCCTCGCCAGTCAAATTCCGGCGCGCATGCATTAGTGGGGCCGTTCCCGGTCCATCCGTCAGCGCTATCGCCGATAACCGGGCATTGTGCTGTCACGCCGGCCCCGCTACGTTCCGGTGATCCGAGACGGCTCGAAATCAGCCGCACCAGGCCAGCGAGCCAGCTGGATCGAGCAGCCTAGATCAAACCGCCTATCGAGCTGCCTGTTGAAGGCTTGGGTCGAGCCGTCTGTCGAGCTGCCTGTTGAAGGTTCGGGTCGAGCCGTCTGTCGAGCCGCCGCGCCGATCGAGCCGTCTGGTAGAGCAGGAATGCTGCTACTTTTATGTTCTGGTTGTGAGGTGGGTACAAACTAGTGTTGCAGAATTCTGGTCCCAGCGTCCCAGCGCTGGGACCAGAATTGGTTACGGCCGTGACTGAAACTATGTCAGTGGCGGATCCAGAAAATATTTAAGGACGGGGTCATCAATTGCAGCAGTGGCCTTACCTATACCCATATCTGAAACTGACGGATTTTGGTGCTACTATATTTTGAGGTTGCTCCTATTTCTTCTTTTTTTATTTCTTTCTTGGCGAAACTTTGGCTATACCTATGTATGTATTTGCAATATCAAGTGCCCCTCAGACGGCCAGAATGTCCCCTTAGGCTGCCAGAATGCCCCCTCAGGTGGCCAGAGAACCCCATCAGGTGGCCAGAATTCCCCCTAGGTGGCCAGAGTGCCCCCTCGGTCCACCAGAGGGCCATTTAAGGCCGAGCGACGGCTCCTTCAGGCTGACAAAATGCCCGCTCAGGTGTACAGAGTGCCCCCTCAGGCGGCCAGAATGCCCCTCAGGTGGCAAGAGGGCCCGCTAAGGCCTTCCGTTTTGTTGGTTTGCCTCTTCTTCACTTGCACTTTGTTTGAAAGCGGAGTAAAATTCGTCTCGAGTTACTTCGATCGCCTATGGGGACCCCTCGGACCATTGGCCCCTTCGATCGGCTCAAGAGGGGCTCAAGAGGGGCATGGCTCTGGTCACTCTACTCCCCCCCCCCTGGATCCGCCATTTAGCTGTGTCTGGCCTGACCAGCGTCATAGGGTTAGGATTGCAGCACCGTGACTAAAGCTGTGACCTGCCAGCTCATTTCGTGGCCGTAACTAGGCTGTGACCGAAGATGTAGGATTTTATGCACCTCTTGTATGAACTCTAACGGAAGGAAGAGATGGTGCAGCGGGAATTGATGTACCGTCGTCCGTCACATGAGACAGCGCTGTGGATCGGTGGCCTCTGGTTCATCACCAGTGGGCGTGTGCTGAAAAACAAACAACAATCTCTGCCCGCGCTACACCCGACCGGAAACGGCACACAGCCGCGGGGGAGGACAGTCCTTAATTGCCTGTCACGTTCGGCACGGCGGTCGCAGCGCCCACAACAAAGCCACCGAGGACCGCTGTCCGTTCGAGCTGCGCCGCCGTCCCGCGGGTCGGCACCGACCCTTCGATCGTTAGCTCCCGCGCGTCCCAGACAATTAGCGTTCATCTCCCGGCAGAGCAGAGGAGTCCGAGGAACAGCGGTGGCTCTCAGCGGTGGCTGAGAGCGGTCCGGATGGCGGGGCCGGGTCGGGGCGACCCTGAGAGCCGCCCGCCCGGCCGGCCGTGATTTGTGGCCCCCGGCGGAGCGCCGCCGACCGCGGCTGCACTCTCGGCCCGAGTCGCGCTGCCGTCATCCGACCGACCGCAGCGAGCGCCCCTTCCTAGACACGGTGCATCGATCTCTGCACACTCTGCTGGTCGACGGTTAATGTCTATCGTTCGCCTGCGTCGCATTGTTCAGCCATTGTTCCTCGCTGCCTTTGTCCTGCGCTGATTCGTGCTTTTGTTTCGTCTGAAGTAGATTTCTGCTAATCCTTGCACGGCTTGGCTTGGGAGAATAAGCCTTAGATTCGCTGATTGTTTGTTGCTTTCTCTGGCATTCTTTGAGGCGGAATACGATTAATGCAAGGAAGAAAAACAAAATGGCAGGACCATTGAAACTCATTAACTAGATAGGCTTGACAGGGAAATGTTGCTGAAAGTGTTTTGTGAAAAAGTAAAATGTATTTTAAATTTCGACAACAACGCAAAGGTAAACAAAAAGAGAAAGATAAAAATTATATGTATATGAAAAAGCTTGAATGGCTAGTCGCTAGGCTACTCGTTTTATAGACGTTGCCATTAATTTCACAGATTAAATATAAAAGACCCGGAGTTTCAGGGTGGTTGAGTTGAATAACTGAGATTGCTAAGTGCAAGCATATTTCGTCCCTTAAGATAAGTTTAATCCTCTTCATAGCATTAAAGATAAATCTTTTCGAAACACTTCCACATCTCAATCTCCTCAGAACCAAAATATCGCTTCCAAATGTTCTATAATTCCAGACAGCGCGTCTGCTCGTCCTAGTCAGCCGAACGTCAACATTGACGCTTCTCATCGCACTGTGGTGTGAACATCAACATTGACGCTTCTCATCGGTAGCATGCCTCTGCTGCACACTTACAGCGACTGTGGTGTGAACATACACTTACCGGGACTGTGGCCACGGCGGCACACCACACGATCCGACCATTTCACGACCAATCGGTGTCGATCAGACCCCGAGGCCGCCACGGACGGCCTACCCTTTCAGTGGGTCGAAAGGCTGGCTGACAAGTGGTCGCCGCTGTAGTTAGTGCATCCGCCTGGCCACCCGAAATAGACCTGCAGAAGCCCCGCGGAGTGAAGCGCCGGCCGGTATGCGGGCCCCCGGGGCCGGCAGCCGGCGGCTATCCGGCGTCTGTCAAACGATTCCTCGTTTGCGAGCTAATGGAATCGGACGTATCAGTGCGGGTATCGGGATCTTTGCCGTCCGATTATAGTGGCAAACAAATTAAATTCGACTCGGCCTTGACAGTCCATTCGGCTGCCTTCTCACATGCTCAGAGGAGAGATTTCAGCCGCCGACGTGGCCCGCCTTTCTGAGTCGGCTGGAAGTCATCAGCCGAGATTTAGTGGATTCAGCGATCTACAAAAGACCTACTAACGAAAATGCTTATATTCGAATAAGGTTAGTTATAGGATGTACTGGAAATGGGGGCATCGATGAAACTGCTGTATAAGTTGAATAATCGGTCATGATTGAAATGTTATTTAGAGGAGTTGCGATAAGAAACAAACATTGTATTAACCCGTTCCCCACTGGGTTAGGGGTGTTTGAACAACCCCCTGCGGTTTTAACGAGATAAGAAAAAAGGAAGCACGTAGCGCCGCCAAATTTGACATAACTTATCATTGATCCATTCCGCGCATTTTTGCGAAAAATCCAAGTTTCGTGTCGACTAGGTCAGGTTACCAGGTCAGGTGAAGGTGACCACACCTCCCCAAAAGTTTGCGGTTTTGCACATGACCACAATTTTTAAGGATCGGATATCAAACTAAAGGATACATTAAGTTATCAGTATCTACAAAATTTGTGTCTCGATTTTTGATATTGGTGACCTGAGGCGGGTCAATTTTGTGACCTTCCATTATAAGTTCAAACGGAGTAAATAGTCTTAAATATTTATTTTCGACGATATCAGTCCATTTTCCTTTCTGGATATTGTTATCATAGGATATTATGCATGATCCAATGATTTTTTCAGTGATCCATACCGGGGGTCATCTGAGGTCATTCCGGGTCACCCAAACATCTTTTTCGTCAAATAACTCTGGACATAATGCAGATAGAGAGGTACCTCACCTATGAATTACATGGCATTACATTATTTGAATTCTGACTTCCATTATATGCATTGAAATTGTATGATTGCACCTGTTGCCTCGTTGACGGTCATTTAAGGAAACTAGAAAACCTCACTACTAAATTATAAAATTATGCCCGTGTAAATTTGTGTGGTAGCATAGGCTTACTTACAAACAGGATATTTCTCTACAAGTGCTCTTTTTAATTTGCTTATTTAGGGCATGTGTAATTTATTATTATAAGTTAAATTAAGAACATCTGGTCAATTAACCCTATTCCTGGAGGGATGAAAAGTATACGAATCTGCCGGGAGGGGGTGGGCTTATTCGCCCCCCCTTCAGATCTCCGCTGCCATAAGAGCTAGAAACATGAAACTTGTTGTGACTAAGGGTCGACCAATGAACTCTAATTTGTTAAATTTTGGTGACCTTGGGTCTTATCTTTAAGGTCAAATACGTCATCAAAAAATTATTTTTGTCAAACATGATATTTTCGGAAACCTTGCCATTATCTCGGAAACTTATGGCAGCTAGGGGAATCGAAAAAATGCACTGTAAAGCTTTTTTAAATTGTCTTTCACACTGATGCAAATCAGAAATGACCTCAGATCAATGGTTGGACTGATAGAGGTCAACAAATGTTAAAAAACCGGTTTCAGCAAATGTTTTTGTTCGTTAATAACTGTTATCTAACAGTATATACATCACTTATTTTGCGTCACATCTGTTTCTCTCGTCATTTCGGTTCGAATCATATCAACTTTGTCAAATCTTAAATTTGACCCCGGGTCAAGGTCAAGGTCAAGGTTCAGGTGACGTAAGTCTGTCAAAAATGCATTATCAAAAGACGCGTATTTCACGAGAAAAACATTTTGAGACCATTTGTGAGTCTCTATGATGTTCCTTGTCACGAGTTATTTGATTAAAAAGGTGTTGGTGACCTTGAATGACCTTTCAAAAGGTCACTGACTAAAAAATTCATCCTTTTCATCAAGAAGGGCTAAGATGACATGATACTTGAAAATTAGTTGCGATTGATGCAATGCATTAAATCCGTTTTCATTTTTCATCATATACTTTTTTATATTGGAAGGTTAGCATTAACCTGACATCAGGTTCATCAAATATTAGATATCACCCTGAAACTTTCAAACACATATATTTGGTATGTTTTCGCTCAACATGCAATCTGTTTTTTTGAAAAGTTCTTGGAAAATAAAAAACTTGCATCATTTTGTTGAAAAAGTAAAAAAAAAAATATTTCAAAATTCAAAATGTTTGAAATTTCGAGATAGCCATCTGAAAGAACAATCAATTCTCTACCGATGTCTGTTTTGCAACATTTCTCTTCAACACACAACTCTCCATGAGTGGTTTAACCATGCACAGATTTTGTGTCAAAACGGCCGAACACGCCCCCTAAAACTGTCCTGGACCCCCTCCTTTATGATTCAATTTGGAAAAAAGTACACCATTCGATGCGGCAATGAAAGTTAGGAAAAGCCAGCAAGTTTGAAGATTCTGAGTTAAGTTATGAATGACCCGTACACGAAAAACCGCAAGGGGGGGCGATTCGGCCCCCCCGACAGTAATAGGGTTAAAACTAATCATTTTGGAATTTGGTAAATCAAAACGCCATCTGTCGGCATCGCATGCGACCATGCCTCTTTAAACATTGCTATCCAATGTCAATCTCGACTTCGTCGGATTTGGCAGTTATATCTTTTGCGTGTGTGGACTGTAGACGCACCAATGTTGTCTTTGTTAAACGCATTGTCTGCACCAGAGACTATCATGGGTGCCCAAAACCCAAGCCCAGCCCAGCCGAAGCCCATGAACACCAAACCCAGACCCAGACCAGGCCCATTCAAATTCATAATAGTGATACCCATGCCCATTGAGGCCCATTCAGATAAGGCAGATAATTATTTTCACAAAATTTGTAACCATTATCTTAGCATGTTGACTTGCATACTATTAACGATAAATAATATCAGGCACTTGTGTGTTGGTGTTGACTTGGACACATCGAAAACTTTGCGGTCAACATTATCATATTTGATCCGACTTGGGATCAGAAATGATTTTAAAAATCCTTACTGCCCTATTTACTAACCACGGTTTATTGGTTGTCATATAATTGCTTAAATGTATGTTTAAGTGTTCTATTATCATTACAAAAAATGTTAAAAATTCTGTTGTGAAGTAAAAAAGAACGCTGAAGCGAATTGTTCTAAAATTGCCGATTACCCATTTGGCCCTGCCCAGTACACATGAGGAAGTCAAAAAATGCAATACCAACCCAGACAATCGGAAGAATTGAGTGGGCACCCATGGGTGCACCCAGCCCATGATAGTCCCTGGTCTGCACATGAAGACTGAATTTCGTTATAGTACTCGTGAACGTTCCTGGTCGGGGGCTGTTTACTCATTTCCAGCGAACTGCTGCTTCCTCAGCTTAGCCAGCTGAAGGGTACCCCCTAAAAGTGCACAACTGCACACAGGGCCAGTAGCATAGCTCGGCTCACTTCTTCCTAATCGACTGACTCAGCAAGAGCCTCCACCGTCGCATTCAGGTCCCTCAGTGATGCTGGTGGTGTCTTCCGTAGGTCGGCCATAGCGACGTCCCATAACCAGTAGTCCAAGGGCGAGAGATCAGGACTCTTTGCGGGTCACTCAGAAGTGGGCCTAAGGTGACTGATTATCCGATCGCTTTTTACGCTGAGTTTGGCGAGGAGAGTAGCTAGCTTGAGCATCGTAATAGCTAGTTTGACTGGATGCTGCTTTGCGATTGCTGATCTTGTACATTTTTTTCCAGAATAGAAATACGTTCTGCACATGCCTCTTAGCTTATAATGGAGTATATGCACGTTGTGAGAAAGATACACCAAACGAAAGAGAAAATAATATAGTTCTTAAAATAAGTATTCTTTTCATAACAAACTCTCTCCTTCTGAGCAAATATTGCCAATTTATTTGCGAAAACAAGGAAGAGGTTTACGTTACTTAATTGGTGACGTTCACAGGGCTATGAGCAGCTGACTCGCTTAATGCTTTAGAGATAGGAAATTCACTTTGAGCCTCATTCTGGAATGCTGAATTATTTTCCAGACACAAAATAAACACTTGGTTGAGTTAAAAGTAGGTGCTTATTTTCACTTTGGGTATCATTTTTGTCTGCTTAATGTTAGGAGTTATAAGAAAAACGAAAAACTTTGGGTAGGTACTATAAAATAAGCGTGTTACATGCACAAATTACCAGCGAAAAATAAAACAAAAGAATGAAAGCAGAAACGTTTAAACCACAAATTTAAATACGTCAGAACTGAAACAATGCAAAGTAAAAACCGCATGACACTCGTATTTAAGATAAAAAACCAAACTATTAACAACAGTATCAGTTGGATATATTTAGGTAGTCCAGGAAGTTGATGGTCCCAGTTATTAGTAGGTTTGGTGGTATATAAAGAAGTAAAGTTAAAATGGAAAAATGTAATTATATGTAAGCTAATCCAGTGAAATTTTTACGCAAAATGACAGCAGGTTACTTCACATCAGTTGATCTTGATGAAGCTCTCATCTCTTCAACATATAGCGAGCGTGGAAGTGATAGGCCTGTGACGTCACACCGCCTGAAGCGTTCTCGCGTAAGTACGGTATTACGCAAGTGGCGCAGTTTCGCCAGCCGCACTTAAATTAATGTTTTAACATGGTCTAGGTCTCAATAAACAATTAAAGTTACCAGCATGATCAGAAAAAGATACTCTTTCTCTGACACATAACATTTCTAATATTTCGGTGACCTGCATATACTCCATTCACGTGCGAATGTGCCAATCTTGAGCACATCCTTCCAGACAATTTTTGACGATAAATCATACAAAGTCGAGTTTGACATTTGATAGGAAAGTGTTCAAAAGTATGTTCGCATGCGACAGACGACGCTCAAAATATTAAAATCCCAAAATGTCCAGTTGTGCTCGACCAAATGATACCAATTTTACTTAAAAAACTAATTGTACAATATACATTATACATGCCCTAAATGAGCAAAATCCAAAGGTGCACTTCTAGAGAAAGACCCTGTACAATAGAGAATTCCCGCATTTCGAAAGCCAGCTTTGGGCCTGTATTAGAATAACCTCTTAAATGCTATATCGACAGCTTGGTCAAGGTTATGTTGATCGCCACGGGATTTAGTGTGTTTGTCTTTGAGCTGCGTATTTGCTTAGAATGTGTAGCTTTGAGACGTTAGTTTTCAAGTTGGCGCATTCACTGACGTGTTGCCGACTGTTCAGTGATAAATACTGCAGCTTTTGACTTCAAGACCCGTCGACTATCACATGATGAACAGTGTGAAGGTCGCGCTAACAAAAAGGTGACCGCAGTTTGACAGGATATGAATCAACATCTTTTATAGTCGTTCTCATGATCAAGGAGGGGATAAAGCGATTGACTCGTAACCGTTTGACACTGGATACGAAGCATGATAAATTGTCTTTAGTAACGTAACTAAAGCATGTGGTCGATTGCCAGCTGGTCAAAGGAGACCAGCTTCATACGAGAGGTTCTTAACGCAACATTGTGCGGCAAGTAAAAATAACTGTACGGTCCTGTCCACTACAGGTCAAGGATAAAATCACCCGTTCAACAGAGATTGTATTGCTGAGAGGAGGGATCACGGTGTTGCAAGAACATTTGCTAAGCATTGGGTCCTTAACCCGCGCACTGCAGGGGGGTTGATTTCCGCCCCCCCCCTCAGGTTTTTCAGGAGTAGCTGAAAAACGGCGGCGCGCAGCGCCGCCAAATTTCGTACACCTGTTTGCGCATCAATTACCCACACTTTGGAAAAGTTGACTTTTGAGTCATCTCAGGTCAGGTCACAAGTCCATGCAAGTGAACCTCACCTTCAAAAAGTTTGCGTTCGTTTGCCAAAGCCACAGTCTGTTTCGATACAGTTTTGAAACTGCAGGCATTTCATAAGCAATATCAGTACCTACAATTCTTATATCTCGGATTTTCGTATAACCCGGTGACCATAAGGTCAGGCAATTTCCTGACCTCCCATTATAAGTGAATGGGGAAAATAAACAAAAAATGCGTCCCTTTCAGTAAACATTCATTGGATCAGCGCTAGATTCTTTCAGAATCATGCTAGTTTAGCTCATTCTAAATGATGCAAGGATTCGCAATGTTGCTCAGTGATCTCTGCAAAGCGTCATCTGAGGTCATCTGAAGTCATCAGCAATGATGGTTGCTAATAATCTTGAAGAAAAAGAGATAAGACGATTAGTTGACACTCATGTGTTCGCTCTCGTCTGGCCGCAGTTGCCCCATATGCAACATGACCACCTGCAGTCACCAGATGACCTTCACCTGAGGTCAATTTTGAAGTTGACCTTAACCAGTCACCGTATATATTTTTCAAAGCGCATCATGAGACAAACACGATGGCGTCAAAATCGTTTTCCCTATCTTTCTTAGGGACAGTGCTATTCACGAAAAACTATGGCTAAAAACAGATGTATTGACCTTTCATGACCTCTGGAGCCTAAACTATTGATCTGAGATCAATTTTGATGACATACATTCGATTGCAAATTTCAATAGCTATCGATTGCCTCTCTAATTGTTGCTCCTAGCTATCATAGTTTCCGAGATAATCGGGGGTTTCTGGAAAAGAGTCCTAAAAGAGTCCTAAAACCGGAAAAATCGACCTTTGTGAGCCACTGGTGGACCTCGAATTTGTAAGCCTGAATCAAGACAGAAAAACACGAAATACTTTCGATAGAGCTTGGCTAGAGCTATCTAATGCCGTTTTCCGCTTGTCGCTACCGTTAGCACCGTAGTTTGGAGCAGTCTCACGGGGGGCGCGAAATCAACCCCCCTGCAGTTCGTGTTCGGCGCGAACCCCCTGCAGTGCGCGGGTTAACAAAATCCAACATCAAACTATTGTCAGCATTTATAGTCAATTAAAACAATCTGAAAAAAATAGTTTGCCAAAATTTAAAAAACAAAATGTGGAAAAATAACGAACAAAACTCTGCAATGGGATTTTTTCGGAAGGTTGAGAAAGGTTCTTCTCCAGTCGCCGCCAGAATCGCTCCCAGTCGCCACCAGGTTCGCTCCCCGTCACTGTCTGCCGTCGGCCGCAATATACCGAATTCAGCCGTGACGTTATTGGCTGGATAAATCAAGACAAGCGACATCGCCGGCGGACGCGGAGCGCGTCTCGGCACGCCTACGGAATGTCATTGTGACCGCGGGGTTCACCGGAGCAGCGCGTGGCGGGCATCTGAGGGTATCTGCGGGGTCCACCTCCAGTCGACTAAGGGTTAGCGCGTGGCGGGCATCTGGGTATCTCGGCGGTCCACCTCCAGTCGAACTAAGGGTTCACACGAGCAGCGCGTGGCGGCATGCTGAGGGTATCTGCGGGGTTCCACCTCCAGTCGACTAAGGGTTCACGAGCAGCGCGTGGCGGGCATCTGAGGGTATCTGCGGGGTCTGTCTCCAGTCGACTAAGGGTTCACCGGAGCAGCGTGCGGCGGGCATCTGAGGGTATCTGCCGCTGGGATCACCTCCATGTCGGACTAAGGGTTCACCGGAGCAGCGCGTGCGGCGGGCATCTGAGGGTATCTGCGGGGTCCACCTCCAGTCGACTAAGGTTCACCGGAGCAAGCAGCGCGTCGCGGGCATCCCGAGCATCCGCGGAGGTTCCATCCAGTCGCACTAAGGGGATTCACGCGGAAGCAGCGCGTGGGCGGCATCTGACGAGGTATATCTGCGGGTCTGCTTCCAGCCGACTAAGGTTCACCGGAGCAGACGCGCGCCCGGCGGGGCAATCTGAGGGGTATCTGGGGGTCCACTCCAGTCGACATAAGGTTCACGGAGCATGCGCGTGGCGGGGCATCTGAGGTTATCTGCGGGTCCACTCCAGTCGACTAAGGGTTCACCGGAGCAGCGCGTGGCGGGCATCTGAGGGTATCTGCGGGGTCCACCTCCGGTCGACTAAGGGTTCACCGGAGCAGCGTGCGGCGGGCATCTGAGGGTATCTGCGGGGTCCACCTCCAGCCGACTAAGGGTTTACCGGAGCAGCGCGTGGCGGGCATCTGAGGGTATCTGCGGGGTCTGCCTCCAGTCGACTAAGGGTTCACCGGAGCAGCGCGTGGCGGGCATCTGAGGGTATCTGCGGGGTCTGCCTCCGGCCAACTAACCCGCCGTCGTGCTGGTAAACTTTAGAGAGCTCTCCAAATGGAGCAGGCGTATGGTCGCTCTGGCAGTAACACCTAGCATGACCCGCGCTAAGCTCTCTCAGACTTCTTTGGCGGACACTTCAGATCTCATAACTTCCAAACGGCTCACGGTTATCATGTCAATGCCTCTTCTCCGGTGTCAATAACCTCTCCCTGCAGTGATCCTTCCGTTGTCATTTTTCTGACCTCTCATCAGTGACCTCTGATGACTTCTCGGCAACTTCCGTGATGAATTCTGAAAATCTTACCTCCAATATCTCTCGTGACCTCTGGTGACCTCTGGTGACCTCTGGTGACCTCTGGTGACCTCTGGTGGCCTCTGGTGACTTCTGATGACCTCTGGTGACCTCTGGTGACCTCTGGTGACCTCTGGTGACCTCTGGTGACCTCTGGTGATCTCTCGGTGTCCCCTCCACGACCTCTGATGATTCCTCGGTAACCCTTCTGGTGACCTCTGCGGTGACATCTCTGCGTCAGCCGTCGGAGGCCGGGTCCGGGGGGAGCCATTGGGCGACTGGCGGTGATGTAGAGTTGGCGCTGTGGGACAGCCCTCAGTCGGCCCGGCCATATAACAGGCAGCGTTAGACCACGTGTCAGCGGGAGACCGTGTCCGGTGACTCCGTCCATCGCCTGATGATGTCCCGTTCATCCAGAGCCACACGACAGTCGAGTTCTGCCGAAAACCAGGCGACAGAGGTGAGCAACTGGATAAGCACGATTATATTCTGCGCCGTTTTCACTTTGACAAATGAGGATGTCATGGATCAAAACGAGCCTATCGCTACCAGGCTGGTTGGTGACGACTGCTCAGGGACACGGGAAAGGTGCTCACATTCGTTGCACGTACTGATTTCCTCTGTGGGACTATTCCACTGAAACGTTCCTTCGAGACCAACGCTGCAGTGAAACATGCCAGAGTGTCGTAAATCGAGCAAAGTTTGCACCATTACCAGCAGGCATTACTGACTTAGCACCGCGAAAATAAACTGCGTACGACG
This sequence comes from Semibalanus balanoides, assembly GCA_014673585.1. Lineage (NCBI taxonomy): Eukaryota > Metazoa > Arthropoda > Thecostraca > Balanomorpha > Balanidae > Semibalanus > Semibalanus balanoides. The sequence goes on from VOPJ01013947.1 coordinate 13,053, forward strand.
TGCTTCTACTAGCTTCTACTAGCTTCGACTAGCTTCTAGATGCCTGATAAGTCGGTACAAGGGTAAGAACACGGAGAGGCCTTTGTGCGCTATCGGAAACCGATTCCTACTTTGAGCGTGGCTTCGTAATTAAGTTCACTCCATTTTGGCCGAGCGCCACGTTGGACCAGGAAAAGGTCAGATCATTAGATTGGTTTAAATATTTAGATTTAGCTCCGCATTGGCTTCCAGTCACAGACTGCCTTTCACAGACTCCTATCTCTGTAATCTCAGAGTGCAGGATTCCCTGCTGGCAGGTAGAGGCGGCTTATCTGACGCGCTATCGATACAGCTGGTGTTGGTCGTGCTCGTGCCCTGTTAAAACTATGGAGGAAGGACCCTTTCTAGGGCCCTCTCATTCCTGGCATGGGCCCTCTTAGGCCTGGCATGGGCCCTCTCAGACCTGGCCTTGGCCCTCTCAGGCCTGGAATAGGCCCTCTCAGGCCTGGCATGGGCCCTCTCAGGCCTGGAATGGGCCTCTCAGGCCTGACATGGGCCTTCCCAGGCCTGGCATAGTCCCTCTCAGGCCTGACATGGGCCCTCTCAGGCCTGAAATTTAATCTTTTGAAATTCGATTCTAGAAATATCGCAATTTGTCGGATATGTTATGAGGTAGTGCCTCTTCACCCTGTGACTCCCCCCTCCCCCCCCGACCGGATGGCACCTGTCTAAAAAATGCTGTCTACGCCCCTGGTCACATGGTCAAGTGGTCAATGGTCATGCGAAGTAAAACATATCACACTGTTTGGTGAATAATAATTAATTCACATTTTGCATAAGTGCATCAGCCTCCAAAAAGGTCAGCGCTGTCAATGTTCTCGTACAGTAGGTTTGTCCGACACGGAAGGCGACAGAACATCCCATCTTAATTTTGTCCACTCTGGCGACAGGAACATGTAAAATTGGTTGCGAGCGAGTGGATCTGACAGGAACCGCAAGAACCAAACATGTCCTGATTCTGGGGCTGATCCAGAGATGGGGGCAGCAGAGGGCGCGGCCTCCCCCAGGCGCCCGGGTCGCGGGGCCGGGCCGTGTTTTGCCCCCCCCCCAAACCTCCCCGGCTTGGGGAGGCCAAAGCACGGCTTGTCCCCCGACCCGAGGCGCCGGGGGGAGGCCGCGCCGGCATGCATGGCCCCCCCCCCCCTCCTCTGGATCCGCCAGTGCCCTGAATGTCAACCGAGTCAAAACGTCCCCCAAACACACCATACAATCAAATAAGGTCGTGCTGCGCAGGTCGAGAGGACATCTTTAAGACTCTGAAGTGATCAAACAGTGAGTAGTCACGTGAGACAGATGGGCGGTTTGAGTTCACAGCCAGCCAAATCAAGAACCTAAGATGAATTCTATCCAGTTGCATATTGTGAGACTTGGCAGCACCCGACCATATTATGCTGCCTAACTCCAAAATGGAGCAAATATGCGCGGTAAAAGCCGTGATTAAGAGAGGAGCTGTCCTGAGCCTGCTACCTGCCGACGTACGTGACGTTTGAAGTGAGTGTAAATAAGTCCCCAGGGCGCTATTCGCTCTCCCGATAAGGTCGTCGATGTGAGAAGCAAAGATCAATGTTGTGTCTAAGATTACACCTAAATCGCGCATCTCAGATACGCGATCCAAGGTGATGCCGTTGATGGAGTATGACGTCAAGACAAGTTTGTTTTGCGTAAAGGGAATATTATGACCTTGCACTTCATTGGATTTAGTTTCAGCTTCCAAGCATCAGACCAAGCACAAATATTTTTCAGGTCGGTCTGAAGAGCAACAGCGTTGCCTGGGGAGCGAATCCACCTACAGAGCTTCAGGTCGTCAGCGTACATGTGACATATTGACGTTAAGTGAGACGGAACATCGTTCCAAAAATACAACAAACAAAATCTGACCACATATGCTTTCCTCTGGAACCCCAACCCAACAGGCAGCCAGCTAGCCATCTTCCCGTTCAGCACCACACACTGCTCCCTCCTGCATAGGTAGGACTCAAACTACCTGGAGGCAGCACCGGACAGATGATAGCAGTGATGTAGATTGTGAAGTACGGTCGACACTGGTAAAAGTTGATGAGTTAACAGTCTAGATAACATCTGTCTGGGGACCATCGGTGATCGAGTCCCATAACTGTTTCACGAGGCAGGTTAGGTTTGTGGTGCAGGAGTGGTGGGACAGGAAGCCATGCTGGGCCGGGGAGGACATCACAGGTGAAACATAGTACAGCAGCTGGTGACACGCTCTAGGATCTTTGAACAAATGGGTAGAGGCGATGTTGGTTGATAGTTATTCGGATCTTTCCGGTCGCCTTGTGCGGACAGGTGTGATGTGAGCGCGTTTTCATGCTGTCGGAAACTGCCCCTGTTAAAAAGATAAAACGGCAATTTTGTTGTCAGTGGCACTGCAATCTCTTCCGCGCACTCTCTCAATATACTGGCACCTATATTTAAGCTATTTAACTAAAAATATTGCTACTACCGCGCCCAAAAATCCTGCTGATGTGGCATTTTCAGCATTTAATTTCACTATAGTGTTGATGTCTCAACCACAAGTACCAGCTTAACTGTTTGTTGTTGTTTTTTGTTTTAAAAAAAATAATTTACGCATTGTTATTCATTTGTCTTTACATTTAAATTCCTACAAAATATCCTTGTTGTTATGAGCCTAACATATTGAACATTATAATATTGTCCCCAGCCCCACTCAACATCCATGTTTTGTGTTGTGGTCTAAATGTGGCCGTCAGTGAGCAATGGTCACGCTGAGATGGGCCTCTCTTGGCCGATTAGGGTGTGTAAATTTGCATTGTCTGAGCAAATTTACCACGAGGGTTATTCGAAAGCCGCCAAAGAGCCATCTGGGCCGACTGTTTGTACAGTCTGATTGCATTTGGTGAGAGGGTCGAATGGCGATGGCCACTCGGGATCCTGTTGGTTAGGGTTGTGTCCACAGTTCACAGGACCTGGCCCGGCACTGCACTGTTAAAAAAGTTTAGCACCATGGTAATAAAAACAGCATGCTTTTCCGGCTTATTTTAAGCAGGCTAAATGGGTGCTACACTGCTACACTGTTGAAAAAGTTCCGCACTATGGTACAAAATCAGCATGTTTTCTCGGCTTATTTTAAGCAGTATAAATGTTTGCTAATTTAATGCCCACTTAGCCTGCTTAAAATAAGCTCAACAACATGATTATTTTTTACCATGGTGCTCAACTTTTTCAACAGTGTAGCACCCATTAAGCCTGCTTAAAATAAGCCAGGAAAACATGCTGGTTTTTGCCATGGTGCTAAACTTTTTTAACAGTGTGGGTGATATGCTGATCTGACAGTGTGGGTCATAATGTATTTTCATCACGATTGGTCCTGCCAATTTCGGATTTTGTGTCCCGTAATGCTCATTTTGTAACCGTTTCAAATACAACTTTTGATTTGCGCTAGAAGGATTGGCCAAGGTTCTTGACACTAACGGGCAGAAGTTAAATGCCCGGAGTGTTATTGTCGACGTGGTCATTCAGAGACGGAGAAAAGGCTCAGCTTCCGACAAAAACACTCCAATATGTGGCTCCAGGCAGGTGACTCCCTACAGCTGTCGCCTTCTGATGCCCTCAAATTGGAAGTAGCCTGTCTGTAAGCTACGATGTTTTTTCTCAAGAAAACGGAAAATTACTTGAAGTTTAGGGTCTGCAAAACAAGCATTGGATGACGCGGGAGATAACTAGATCTGGGATAATACAAAAATATACTCGTAAAATGGGTTTAGTATTATCATTTTAAGCATGGATTGACAAAGGACACTTCACGACTTTAAACGCTCTCATTTTTTGCTTGGTTATGGTTTGAATGCGTCTGCTGTTTGGAACAATTTGAATACCATACTAGCTTCAGCAAGACGTTGTGCAACGAAGTTGATTGTGAACTCAACCCGCGAGTCACTGGTAGGAGGCTTTTTTAGCACCCCCTCCCTCTGAGGAATATTTTATGTATCTCAAGAACGAATACAGCTATTGACGCCAAGCTTTCAGCACCTTTCCAAGCATCATTTTACACATGTCAGCAAAAGGAATATTGTCAGGTTATAGTTAATAGCCGTTTTCACGATGGATCATTTTGCGCGAAATGTTTTAAAACATATTCAGATGTTTAAAAATGTTTTAGTATGCAAGTTTTAGTATATATGATATATTCCAAGAAATATGCTTCGCTGGCTATTGCTGGGCGAGTTCATTATGAGTCAAAGGGGGTCAGTCCGTTGAGCGACCAATAGCGTGCCCGGGACATTAATGTTTTTGAATCTTTTGAAAAGTTTCAGTAGGTGGAGTTTTGCCATCACAACTAACCTATGAATAATTATCTTGCTAATTACCACCAAAACGCAATTTTGTAACATACTATATTCTTACCAGCATATTACAAAATTCAGAGAGACATTTAACCCGGCAGACACAAGGGTATTTTTTGTAACACGAGTCACTGGGGGTGCCTTTTTAGCCCCCCCCCTTGTATCTTCGTAACCAATAAGACGATCGTGCTGAATCAAACTGCATTCGATATCCCAGGAAAGTTCATCGACATAAAATATTTTGTGTTGCCCTAGAGGTCAGTGGTGATATCACAGGTCAGGTCAAAGGTTAAAATCCATTTGAGTTTTTAGGCCATACTTTCCATTCAAAGCCTTTGGTTGCAACCATGATCACCCAGAGTGTTCTCAAAGGTGTGAGACACATCCAGGATGAGCTTATGGGGTTGCTAGTTGGTAAGGTATGAGGCTAGTTGGTAAAATATCAAGGTCAAGGTCAGGTCACAAAGGTCACAATGCCAAAAATTATACAAAAGTCTTGCAACACATGTTTTATTTACTACTTTACGTGTAGAACTCGATATCGATACTCTTTTTAACATCTGACTTGATGTACGTCAAATAAAAGTCAAGTGAAGGTAAAATTCATGTCACAAAAGGTCAAAATTTGAAATTTATAAAAATAATAAATCAATACATGTTTCTGGACTTGTTTTGTTTCAGAAAACAGTGCTGCTATTTATTTGTCTGTATCTGGTCAAAAAAGACCAAAAACGAAATTTCAAAATTTGGCGTCATGAGTTTCCCATAACTTAGATAACATCACTCAGTCAAAAATAGAGATATCCTTTTTAAATTTAGTTTGATAGTTAAATATGTTTAGTTATTTTACATATATTCTGTTTTTAAATCGTTTCAATTTTTTATTTTTTTGCAATTTTTAAAAAGAAAATGAGGAAAAAATAGTTAAAAACAACTTTTTAGAAAAACCGAGACTTCCATAATGTAGCCCTTGACATTTGCCATCTTGTCGGGTTTGTATTTCGTTTTGTTTACTACATGACATTTGCACGGTCTGCTAAAGTTTAGCTGATTTTGGTGTCAAAATCGTGTGAAGTGACGTCACTATCTTAGCCATATCTAAAAAAAGTTATAACGAAATTTAACAAACAAAAAACGAAAGGTGTAGAAAGGATGCCCGGACAGGTGCTAGGAGTTTGGCGTTGATAGCTGCATTATTTTGTGAGATATTCTAGATGTTCCTCGGGGGGGGGGGGCTAAAAAGCCTCCCCAGCGACTCGCGGGTTAAAGATAAAAATCGCATGCAAAAGTTGTGTAGATAAGGAATGGATATGTATACTAAGACTTGCATACTTTTTTTTTAATATTTTAAACATTTTAAACAACAAAACATTTCACGCAAAATAGTCCATCGTGATAACGGCTAATGTATCACGAGACAATGTCGTCATAATGATGTCACCTCCGACAGATTTCCAGCCAAATTAGGCCGTACATTAAGAATTTGTCAAAAATACAGTTTTGTGGGATAACTACACATTAATAACATCACATAACAGCTAGTAAATAGTTATATTGAACTGCTATCTCCATTTTTTGCACCACGGAATTTGTGAAAGAACTACGAAAGTCAAAATCACATTTTTTACAAAACAAATCGAAGTTTGCGGTCATTTTTACAAATCGGGATTACATATAGTAAAAACTAGTGTTGTGAATACGTGTAGTGAGTTTTCAGTCAAAATCTTTTAACTGCTAATAACTTATGTCCTTTCAAAGGTTTAAAAATGAACGGTCAAAATAGCACATAGTTCGTTGCAGAGCTTACAATACATTTAAACAATCTTGATTACGTCAATAACGAGCATGAAAAGTAGCAAAAGGTAAATAAGGTGCTAAGTAATACTGCAAATTTTCATTTCAGTCGTGCAATTTGGTGTCATAAACTCACACCTACAATTGTACAAATTGGTGACCTTGACATGATCTATGACCCATTATTAATATTAGGTTGCACATACGAAGTTTTATGGTATTTTTTCGTGCTCAGGATGAAAACGTTGGTTAGAAACATCCATCGCAAAGCATGCTAAACCCAAAACTGCAATTTTACCTCTTGACTTGAGTTGACCCCACTTTATACAATGCACGAGGATGGTGACGTGTGCACTGTGTAGCTTCCGATGCTTGTCACATGTAGATACGGCATCCTGTATACGTCACGCCTCTATAATTTCATAGTTTCGGCAAAACCGTGCGTTATCAGAAACGTTCAAATATGTTTTTTCTTGACCTGCGACGTCATCGGTGATTTGCAGGTCAACACAAATTATTATAAGAGTCTTGTTACAAAAAATAATAGAAAATACAAATGGAGCAGTGAGTCGTGTTACCAAAAATACCCCAGTGACTGCCGGGTTAAGTTCTAAAGATATTTTGAATAAAAAATAGCACCAGTTCATTCACATCGATCTGCTCAACTTTGGACAAAGCGATAGCTGGAATATTTCCAGCTGTGGCGTTGAATAGCTATTTTTACACTTCTGCAAGCCCTTTGTTCGGTTTATTTTCAACTTGTTCAAGCAGACCGACACCAACCAATGCCCCATAATTTGTCCTTTCTGCTGTCGGCGACCCAGTTACTGAGTTCGGCAGCCGTTTGGAGGCCGAAATCGGCAGACATTCCCTGTCCAACGATTTGCCGTTTCAGTGCGCGACCGATCTTTTCCACTGCTTTGCTATGACACTTCAACTCAAGTGCCATGGTAACGCTCGGGGTTTCGCAGAACCTCAAATAAGACATTGCGCAACGAGGTCGATGGGAGCCGTTTGCAGCCTTCGAGATGTCCAGCACGCTCATATTTGGCGATAGGGATATGGAGAGTTTGGAGGAAGCGAGTGAGATGGGAAATACGATGGCAGTGGAGAGGGAGAGAGGGAGAGAGGGAGAGAGAGAGCGGGAGAGGCGAGGGGAAGGAGAGGAGAGGGAGAGGGCGAGGAGAGGGAGAGGGAGGGGAAGAGGAGGGGAGAGAGATGGGGAGGGAGAGGGAGAGAGGGTGACGAGAGGAGATGGATGAAGGAGGGAGAAGGGAAGACGAGGACGGGACAGGAGAAGGAGAGTAGAGGGGAGGAGATGGGAAGGAGAGGGAGAGGAGAGGCGAGAGGGACGAGGGAGAGGGAGAGGAGGGGAGGGAGAGGGAAGAGAGAGAGGAGGGAGAGGGGGAAAAAGGAGAGAGAGAGAGAGAGAGAGAGAGAGAGAGAGAGCAGAGGAGAGAGAGAGAAGAGAGAGAGAGAGAGAGAGACGAGAGAGAGAGAGAGACGAGAGAGAGAGAGAGAGAGGGGGGAGAGGGAGAGGGAGAGGAGAGGGAGGGAGAGGGAAGGAGAGAGAGAGGAGAGACTGAGAGAAGAGAGAGAGAAGAGAGGAGAGAGACAGAGAAGAGAAGAGAGAGCACGGGCGGGCCAGAGCCATGAATATGGGAAAGGTTGCATTGCGACCTTAAACTGAACTGTAAGTTACTGGAGCTCACAGTCCTTGGAACACCGGGTGATGTTATAGGAACTTTTGCGAGATGTTTGAGTTCGGAAACTTGCTTAATCACAGAAACTAGAACCATTACATATTGTTCATACTCGTCGTAAAATGTGCCAGATGATTTAAGCTGGAAGACATCAGTAGAAATTCCTGGTATTCTCGGTTTTGACTCGGCGCCAATTTCCGTCCACCAGAGACAGTTGATCCCGCTCTGGTCCGCTCACAGCCTCGTTCAGCTTCCCCCGGATTTTACTGACCGTCGCGGCGCGATAACAGGCAATCGTCTTCGACAGGAGCAGGGGGTGGGGCTGAGTCGAGGAGTGTGGGGGGGGACTCCCGGCCCCGACCTGTCCTGCCGCCCATTAGTGTTGGGTGTCGCTGAGTATTGAGTAACCTGATTACGTGGCGGCGGGAGCGCAGGGCCGGCGCTGGCGTCCGTTCTGATTCGGCCCCGGAGCCCGCGTCCACTTTAATTCGGTGCTCGTATGACGGGCCGTGCCGACGTCGGCTCTGGTTCACCCTGTTCGGCTTTTCTGTTTTACAAGGACTTTAAGTTAGTGTTAGATTTTTTCACTTAATTAAAATATAATAATAATGATAAATCAAAGGAAAGTGCATCACAGAGAGCAAAGGGCAATTACATTTTGATCATTGACAGCTTGGTATGGCCATAATCGACCAAATGAGAAAGGAAATGCAGGGAGTGTTTTAGTTATTTTTGCTAGCATGCGAATTTCATAAAATGGTTATTTTTAGAGAAAACAAATCAAGGGCCTTTTACAGCATCCATTCGCTTTGGTTATTCTGAGCCCAGCAAGAAAAACATCACGTATATGCATAAATTCAGATAGTTTTTCCTTTACCATTTAACGCTTTGTCTTAATTAAAGTTATGAATCCTTTGGAAGGGACGAAATGCAGACTAGAGACAGTCAATAGAACTACCCAGACACCCAAATATCCTCGTTTATTTTCCAAATGTTTTTCTGGATGGGAACCGTAGATGCGTTTCATCAGTTGCCATTTGTTTGTATGCGTCGTTTCTTATCGCCGGATGCGTCAGCTGGTGAACCATTAGTCTCGGCTCACAACAGCCAGATAGTGAGCACCAAGCAAGGAAAAACAACAAGAGCCGTTCATCACACGTCAAATGTCTGGCGCAAAATGAAGTCCACATCTCACAAACAACACGCACACCGTCGCACATCCATGTCTGCGCGTGCGCACCACGCGCACTCCCGCGCACATGCCATTGGACGTATGACTACATGTGTACAATATTATTAAGATGTTCGAAACACGCTCTCAGTGGACGTTGTAAGCGTCGTTGATGTATTTGGACATTTTGGCAATATTTTATGTTTAGAAGTTTGAAACACGCTATTCGAAACACGAAACACATATGAGCTTCACGAATTGCGAGGTTCAGGGACACCGATCTAGTTCGAGTCAATAAGGGTTATAGGGCTTGACAAAGTTTTATAGAACACAAAATTACATAAAGACATACATACATAAACGACATCCCGCTTTTTAACGGACATCTCGCTTTTTAGTTTCAATCGCTTTTTTAACCTCCGGGGCAGGTTTGTCATTTTTCAAGCAGGTTTGTAATTTTTTCCTGCTGCGTTTATGCTTAAAAAGAAAAAGTCATTTTTGAAAGTTGTCATGAAATTTGGCTAAACGGGGTATTTTTAGCTTAAAAAATGAATATGGCATTTGTTTGGACAATAGATCAATATCCATCCCAAGAATGGGAATGCTTCTCTTTTCTCCTACATTAGCTAAACAAAACTTCATGACAATCGGGGATGGTCGGACCTCAAACCGCTGGTTGGGGATGATCGGGGCTGCTCGTGGTTGGTCGGGGCCGGTCGGGGATCGTCGAGGGATAGTCGTGGAAGGTCGGGGCTGGTCGTGGATGGTCGGGGCTGGTCGGGTATGTTCCGGGGCTGTCCGGGGCGGTCGGGTTGGTCCGGAGATGGTCGGGGCAGGTCGGGGCTTGGGTCGGGGCTGGGTCGGGCTGCTCTGGTGATGGTCTGGGGGCTTGGGTCGCAGGCTGGTCGGGGCTGTCGGGGGAATGGTCGGGGCTGTTCGGGGACGGTCGGGCCTGGTCGGGGCGGTCGGGGTGGTTCGGGGGCTGGTCGGGATGGTTCGGGGTGGTGGCGGTGGCCGGACGGCGCCGATACTCTCTCAGATCGATGCTGATGCGGCAGGCTGTGACAAACCAGCCCCGCTGTGCCGGATGACGAGCCATCTTTACGGCCGCGTTACCCGGCCTCGGCAGACGACCGTTCGGCTGGCGACCCGCTCCCCCCGCCCATCTGACGCGTCATGGCCCCCACTCTCACCCGTAAAACCCAGCAGCGCGCACAGCACCTCCAGCAGCCGACTCACTGGCCAGAACGGAAGGCTGCAATGAATTGGTGTGTTGCGATCGTATCTCTTGGAGCTGGGTTCTGGGACACTAGGCAAATGTGTTTTCAGATTGCTTTAACCCTGTGCACATTTTCCTGATGTTTTTTGTGATAATAAATTTTGACTGTTCTTAAACTGTTGATATCAGTTTTATAAATGGATATTGTGGATAAAAGCCAATGGTCTCCTCAGGCCCTTACCGCCAGCTGGGAGCAGAACTCCACCGAACGAGCGCCTGGGTGAAGAGCATAGAATGAGTGGTCGCTCGTCGTCGGCGAGTCGAGGCTGGTGTGGTGCCTCAGTCGCGGTGATCAGAAGGCTGGTCTGACGGCTGGTCTGGTCTGTGATCGAACGGCTGGTCTGGTCTGTGCCTCGCCCCGTCATACTCAATGATGTTCCAAGGACACTTAATCTATTAGCGCAATGCAGCGCAAGACAAAATATGTATATCAGCTAGTGTTGGCCCTTGTTTTACCAATATATTTTCTGCAAAAATAACATGAATGACTACATCTCTTCGAGTTCTCTCCTTTCTCCGAATAGTTAAGCTGTCACGAGCAATCTTACTTGAGGCAATAGTTATCCTCAATTACCGTGGCGAAAGGCGGACTGAGACAGCGTCGTCCATCGTAGCGTGAGTGCGTCGAGCTTCTCCCGGTGCTCAGCGGCCAACCCATCCATCATGGCCGGGACCGGAGCTACAAAGACCACCACCTGCTTGGATCCCACACACCTCTGATTGCTGGACGGGCGGAGCGGGGCACCGCCAGGCGTACGCCCTCGGCCGGCATACAGGCATGGTGCAGTAGAAATCAGAGTAATCTGGCCTATTAGGAGACGGTGAGTGATTGCAGTTGAAGCACTGGTACTAAATGGACAGTATATCACGATAAGTGAGAGTTAATGGACATTTGCAAAGAAAATACGTTGCATTGCTCCAGCGACCGCCTGCCAGCCAGACGAGGCAGAGACTGTTGGTTATACGGCTGGCGTGTCTGCCTGTCAGACTCCTCCGGGACAACTTTCCAGAGCACGATAATCAGACAAGCTGACATCAACTGAAACTTAGCGCGGCCGAATCTGAAAACAATGCCACCAACTCAGACAGACCAACAATGCAGCAGCGAAATTTCTGCGCCGGCTCTGCGATGGCATAGTCCCGGGGAGATTTAGAGGTCAGGGTTATGAAAGAAGCTTTCATTAGCACCGTTGAATTTCAATCAAATTAAACGAAAAAATAGCTTACCACCAACCAGCGCAAGCAAAGTTTAATCGTATTGCTGTCCCTCAGTTCTTGCGTGAGTGGATGCCGAAATATGCGAGCATTTGCATCATTGTGGTTGGAATTTGGAAAGGCTTTTAAAAAAATACTACATTTTAAGCTTAACCCGCGCCGGGCCGGGGGGGCGTTTTAGACGCCCCCCTTCAGGTTTTTTCCGGGATATCGGAAACGCGGCCGCGCTTAGCGCCAGCAAATTTTTTAAATATCACTGTTATTCACTCTCTTTGCCCAAGCCTTCTCTATTTGTATGACTTTCAGGTCATGTCAGGTTCAGTCCACCAGGCCGGTCTATTACCCCGGTCTCCAAAAAAAGTTGCGGCCCTACCAAAGCCAGAGTTGTTTTGTTGAATCAGGTTTCGACGTTACAGGATTTGCATGAGCGCATCACTACTATAGTTTGTTTTATCTCGGTATTTTCATATCGGTGACCTAAAGGCTCAGGTCATTTTCCTGAACTCTCCATTATAAGTCAATGGGGAAATAATTTCAAATGCTTTCCATTCCTAGGATACGCGATTGATATCAGCCCAATTCCTCTTTATCATCTTATTATAGGCCATTCTTGAAAGACGAGGTGCAGTCTTTGTTCTGGTATCCCTACAGGGTCAGCCGAGGTCATCCGAGGTCATCAACACATTTTTGTCAATAACTCTCGATACAGTTGAGATAGATAATTGAAAACAGCACCAGTCTGTGTTATCTCGTCAAGACACGTCTCCCTATGTATAACATGACCTTATTGGGTCACCATTTGACCTTGACCTGAGGTCAAATTTTTTAGTTGACCTAACCTGGTAACCATATACATGATTCGAAGCGCCTTGACAAGACAAACACGATGGTGTCACAATCTTTTTCCCTATCTTACTTACGTAAACAGTTATTCGTGAAAGCATTTTTCGCAAAAAATAGCCTTTTTGACTTTCGATGACCTCTGGAGCCCAAACTATTGACCTGAGATCAAATTTGAAGGCCTGGATGCGATTGCAAATTTAAATAGCTATCTAATGCGTCTATATTTGTTTGCTCCTAGCTATCATAGTTTCCGAGATAATTGGGGGTATCTGGAGCTAAGGTCCGTAATACTGAAAATTTGACTTTGATTACTCTGGTTGACCCTAATTAATCGAACTGAGAAAATTTTTCACCGAAAATAGTTTTCGGAAACGCTTTTGACGAGCTTCTCGAATGCGCTGTTTTTTGGTTTTATGTTCAGGGCGCTATAGGAAGCCGAGTTAGAAGGGCGTTCGAAACGCCCCCCCCCCGGCCCGAGGAAGGTGGGCGCCGAAGCACCGGCCCGGCCGGGTACAATAAAATACTACAAATATGCGTCATATAGGTACATTTTTCCATGACACCAGCTTGAGAAGGATAGAACTCATGGAAATTGCATGAATTAAATACATGTATATAAATAAACTATTTGCCAAGCACAGTTCGAGTTCACCTAAACAAGAATAAGGAACACTTCATATCAATGTAAAAGCTTTTCAACTATCTTCAGACTGACGCCAAAAAAGGCAGGACTTATGCACCAATCTGAGGCAATTGTACCGATTATGTAAAGAAGACAGGTCAGTGGCGTCAATAAATTCGCCGTATGCTCAGATTTTCCGTTTTATGCTTTTTGCTGGTCACTGTGCCGATGCTGTACTTGCTTTTCATTGTCAACAAATGCAAACAANGTTTTTTCCCCGTGATAAGGATCTGAGAGTCGTCCGCAAACTGCACAGTGGTGACGCCGTCCGGAACATGCAAGCTCATGTCATTTGCAAAGAGCATAAACAGCACGCAGCTCAGACTCCCTCCCTGGAACACGCCCAAGTTTGTTCTCCCGAGGCTGGACAGGATCGAGCTGAGCGTTGGCTCCTCGCACTCGCACACTGCTGTGTGATGGTTCTCCAGGTAGTCGGCAAACCAAGTCGTGTCAACACCATACAGCTGGAGCTTTTCCAAGAGCTTTTGGTGAGGGATGACGTCGAAACATTTTGAGTTGTTCGAGCATGCACCAAAACAGAATTTCACCACGGCCATGGCTTGCAGCACTCGGTCGGTGACAACACTGAGCGCCGTCTCTGTGGAAATGCTGTTTGTCCTGTAGACATGTTGCGCGGCTGTCAACAAGTGGTGGCTCTCTAGGTAGTCGCTAAACTGCATCTGCACTACGCGTTCCACAAGCTTCATAATGCCAGGCAGGATAGAGATGGGGCGTGTGTCGGACGGGCTTTTGGTTGATTTTCCCTTCGGTATGGGCGTGACGAGTGCATGCTTCCACGCAGTAGGGACCTGACCTGTGACGAGGCTGGAGTTCACTAGGTCAAGGAGAACGTGAGCTAATCCAGGGAAATAATCCTGTAGCATCGCCACACTAACACCGTCCAATCCGGTTGACTTGGACGGTTTCATACCCAGCAGGGTCGCGTACAGGGTGTCGATGTCGATCGGCTGTACCGTTGAAGGTGCTAGTGCTGACTGCCGCGGCAGCCTTTATCGAAACAGCTTGTTGTGGTGGATAACCGAGCGGCCGTGGCTTGGCCCTATGGTTGACCGTATAGTCATTCAAGTGCGTCCGGCTGTAACTGCGGGTGTCCCTCAGCAGGAGGCCTGTTTGGGCCGTTATGACGGGTTGTAAGCGCGCGCCAGAGACTGTGCCGGCCCCTCTTGTTAATCTGCTGCTCATAGAACGGCACTGGCAGTCACGCAGGATGCGGCTGCGACACAGGCGGTTCAACTACCCGTACTCGTGACGGGTGCCTGCGACTAGCGCAGCCCGGCGGCGCCGCAGCAGCTCCTGCGTGTTAGCGGACACAGGGGGTGACGTGACGGATCTCACAGGCATCCGGCGCACAGGCGCGACAGTGTCCAGCTGCCTGATAAACTGTTCGAGAAACGCAGACCACTTGTCATCAGGGTGAGTACACCGGTAAACATTCGACCAATCAGTCACGTTCAGCTGGTGGTTGAGCTCGTCAGCGTCGACCCGGGAAAGACATCGCCTCTCAACAGTAGGCTTACCGGCACGGTTGGATTTACTCTGACAGTCCAAAACAATACGCGTGAAATCATGAGGACCACCATAGTGACACATCGTCACACCACTCCTACGCACCAGCTCTGGACGATTGGTGGCGATTACATCGAGCAATGTACGAGCAGGTCGGTATGTTGGTCTGTCACAATTGGCGATAGCCAGTCCATAAGAGCGAAACAGATCTGGTAACAATTTCTCGCGGGCGCCATCTCTAGCCTTTAGCAGACAACAATTATAATCTCCGGTGACCACAAGCATAGAGCGAGGGTGGTTGGCTAACATAAACTGTATCTGGTTCTCGAGATCGTCGAGATCGGCTGTCAGCTGACGGGTGGTGTTGGTGGGAACACGGTAGCCTGACGATATCAACAGAGACTGAGTTTACTCAACGTGTCCAACAGCCAAACAGATGGCCAAGGCCATGGTCAGCTCTGTTTCTCAACAACAGCTGACACGCAGGTCCAAGGCCTTTGACAGCGTCCAGCATGGCACCGACTCCTGGACAAGATGGGATGAGGTGAAGTGGACACAGCGGCGTTCCGCGTTCCAGCTGTTTTATTTAGAAGCCCGGCGGCTCCACCCGGACCTCGGGTCAGCCGGCAGCCCGGGGCAGCGGAGTCCACCGGACCACCGGTCAGGCGAGTAGGGGAGGACACTGACAGGGTAGAGTCGGCATATTACAATAGTGTGTTCACTCTATTACATCCCTCCACCTCGACTTCTAACATAAATCAGATAATTCAGCCAACTTAAACAATAACATAACGCAACGAACGTGAGCAATGCACATCACCCTATAATACTATGAGCACTGCAGCCTGTCTGGCCGACGTAACGTTTCCCGCGGGCGCAGTTTAGACGCGCACACACGGGTTGGCACTCGGCCACTGGCGTCCGCGCTTTCCGGGAGCCGGAGGCTGCGCCTCCTTTCGGACGGTCCAGTAGCGGGCGACGGTACGTCGGCATCAAACATGTCCCGGCGAAGGCGCACACGATCCAGATGCCTCCAAATCACTCTCCCATCATGCAACTGAACAGCCAGTTTCACTCCCTTCTGCTCCACGATTACACCAGCGATCCATTTTCTCCCTTCGGCACCCTGTACACGATCTACCGATGATACAAACACAGCATCGCCCACCCGCACAACACGTTCCTGTGAACACTTGTCGGCATATTGTTTTTGTTTTCTCTGATTGTTAACCACTCTCCCACTCAAATCAGGTTTCACCAGATCCAGAGGCGTACGCACAGACTACAAGGAACAACTCGCAGGAGAATATGTGTGGTTGTGTGTGGTGTCCGTGCGATAGCCCGCAGCAGAAACCGCAGCCTATTTTGGTGTGAACACTAACCGTGGTCTGTTTCCGCAGACTCGATCTTAATGTCTTGGACACTGCGCCTCACGCCAAACCGTTCGTTTTTGGGCGACAGCGCAGAGCGAAGTCAAATGGACAATATCCATTTGATCGGCAGAAGATTGAAAGTTGTCGGACATGAAGTTATTCTGTGCGTTGTCTGACACTAAGATTTTGGCAGACCCAAGATGCAAAAGATGTTCGCAGATGCCTCAACTGTGATATCTGATGTGCATGATCGTGAAGGATATATGTCCATCCACTTTGAATGGGCATCTATGATAATTAAAAACATCCAACCGTCCACAGGGCCACAGTAATCCACATGCACTCGCTCCCACGGTTTTGAAGGCCAAACCCAGGGGTGCAGTGGAGTATCGGGTAGGCTAGCCCGGTGAGCCTGACACTTCCCGCACCTCTGCGAAATTGACGTGATGTCCTCATCAAGATTAGGCCACCACACGTACATCCGTGCGAAAGACTTTGTACGAGTTTCCCCACAGTGTCCGTCGTGAAGTAATTTCAAAATTTTATCCCTGCCTTGTGGTGGCACAATTACACGCGATCCCCACAGAAGACAGCCGTCCTGTATGCTCAGTTCCGATTTTCCGAGACTTATACGGCGGAACGACGGTGACAGCACCTCGCATCTGTCGGCCAGCCATCACGAACATACTGCGTAACAACAGACAGAACAGGGTCCCGAGACGTCCACAGGCGGATATGATCTACTGTCACAGGCGAAGCATCCAAAAACTCCATCAAATGTATCGTCTCCGCGGGCACAGGACTCGACGGACTGGCCACCTCCGGTAAGGGCAGCCGGCTGAGCGCGTCACAGTGAGCCTGTCTGACGCCGGGCACGAACTCCAAGTGATAATCATACGCCCCCAGCATCAGGGCCCATCGAACCACCCGAGGGGACGCCATCAATGGTAGCGGTTTCATCTCGCCTATCAGGCCCAACAGCGGCTTGTGATCTGTCCGTATGGAAAACGGACGACCAGCCAGATAGTAGTGAAACTTTTTCACGCCTGAAACCACTGCCAGACCTTCTCTATCTTCTGAGAATAACGTTCTTCTCCGTGTCGTTTAAACGATGCGATAAATCGCGATCGGTCGACTCCCCCCTGCCTCGTCTGCTGACTGAGAACACAGCCCACCTCCCGACTGGACTGGCGTCACAGCCAAAATCACCGGCAAGTTTCGGATCAAGAATGAGCCAAAACAGGAGGGTTCTTCAAGAAAGACGCTTTGCGTCCTCAAAAGCCCTCTTCAACGTTTGTCCACCGCCAAAGGAGATTTTACGGAGCAAAACGTACAGAGGTGAGAGAGTGGTCGCTAGCCCATGCAAAAATTTGCCGTAGTAGTTCACGAGACCCAGCCAGCACCGAAGTGCAGAGACATCTCGCGGCTCAGGGGCGCCAGTGATGGCTGCGACCTTGTCACCAGTCGTCTCAACACCCTCCCAGTGACCTTGTGACCACAATAGGTCCCACTGTTCATGCCAAAACAGACATTTTTAAACGATTGCATTTGGACCCCTCTACCTCAGCCGGCGCAGAACCTCACGCAAGCGCGCATCGTGACTTTCTTACATTTTACCGGCCACAGACACGTCATCAAAACACACGAAACCCATTTTCCCGAAAATACGTATCCATAGTCCTCTGGAAAAGAGACGGAGCAGAGGCGTACCCAAAACTGAGTCTGGTGGGCCTCAGAAGTCCCTTCGATGTGTTCACCGTCAGGTACTCCCGTGAGTTTTCGTCTAATACCATCTGATTGTACGCGGACTTAAGGTCTATTTTCGAGAAAATTGTGCTGCCAGCCAGCCCAGTTAGCAGCTCCTCAACACGCGGAAGCGGATACTGCTCGACTTTGGCCACTCTGTTCACAGTGAGTCGGTAGTCACCGCACAAACGAATTTTCCCATCTGGCTTTGGCACGACAACTAGGGGGCTGCCCACTTACTGTGGCTCACTGGCCCCACAGTCCTTGCTGGACTTGTTCTCAGCTCGGCATCTCCACTTGCTCGCGTAATGCCATGGCACAGTGCGAGCCTTGAAGACCTCGGCTTTACGCAGGGTCTACCGAGATGTTCACATCTCAGCGCCTCGTAGTCTAGCACCCTAAACTCACTGAAAACTTCAGGGAACTCCATCAAACGGTCTCGCCTGACTAGCGGTCGTCACGTGTGTACCGATGATGGCCATCCAGCTTCAAAAGCAACGCCAGTGCGTCGACAAAAGGAACGGCCCTCCCTTGGACACAATCAACGGCACTTGCACGCTGATCGCCTGTACAGACATCCACCATCACCTGGCCACTCAATCACCAAACCTCCCGTATAGGTTTTTAGCAGCTTATTACACGTTTTATATCGGGTCACTACTGGCCACACACGCTAAGACTCCTACTCGGAACAAACGGCACAATGCAGCTCCGTTCGAGCTCCATCTTGCAAACGGCTGACCTTCCACATACATCAACACATCAGCGGTGGTTTGCGATCTTAAATTCATTTGTTAAGGTATTATGATTGTTGTTCATCGTGGCTGCTGTGGGCCACCTTTGTCGTGTTCGGCTGTACTGACGGGCGAACGAAACAAAAAGGTATGGCCTCATTCCTCCGTCAAGTTGGCCGCATCCCCGTCAGAGGGGCTCCCCAACCGGGTTCCGGACCGCAGACGCTAGCTCCAGTTTTGCTGCGCCTCTCCTCAGCCACCCGCCGAATTCGCCGAAGCCGGTCGAGAACGAACAGGCCGTCTCGTTGGCCCACGGCACCACACGCGAAGCACCCGCGTGCGGGAACGGGCAGGCAGCCGGGACGTGCCCCAGCTGAGGCAGCGACCACACGCGTCCCGCGGCGGCGCGCTCCCGCCCCGCGCCCCATGCCCGTGATGCCGGTTGTCGTTCACCAGTGCTGCCAGTTATAGTCGCGCCAGCTGCTTGCCGGTTGTTGTTTCACGCGTGCTTGCCGGTTGTTCGTTCCACAAAGCCAGTGCTTGCCGGTCCTTCTAAGCCGCTCCCTCTACCCGCCTGATGACGTCAGACTGCTCCACCCGGCCATGAGCTCAGAAGCACTGGCAGCTTGCCCGACTCGTGGGCCTGGGCGATCTCCACTGGCTGTGGCCAGAGCAACGCGGCTCGCTTCAGCAGCCGCGACTGCAGCCGCTCGTGCTGGATACCGCACACCAATCGGTCACGAAGCATCTCGCCAGCAGCTCTGGCTGAAACTTGCTCAGGGCTTTCGCGAGCTTGCGCAGCCCGCCAGATGGCGAACGATTCACTTACGCGTCACGATGCTGAATGAAACCGGGAACCGGATATTAATTTCAGACTGGCTTGTGGCTCAAAGGTCCACCAAGATGCTTAACAAGATCTCTTGAACGACCTCTCCTCACTCGACTGCCGTGCGATCAGATTTTCCAGTAGGACTGAACATGCTGCGCGACTGCACTCCAGCAAGTATGGCGGCGTTTCGCAGCATCGTCTTCATTGCGCCATTGGCGACAAAATACTGCTCCAGACGCCTGCTGTAATCGGTCCGAATGATTCCAGACTCCGCGTCAAACCAGAAAACTTGCACGGACGCCTCACCCTAGTTTCACTGCCTTTCGTCGCCATTGAAAGTGATCACAGCAGCGTTCCGTTCCAGCTGTTTATTAGAAGCCGGCGGCTCACCCGACCTCGGGTCAGCCGGCCGCCCGGGGCAGGGCGAGTCCACCGGTCACGGCGAGTAGGGAAGGACACTGACGGGGTAGAGTCGGCATATTACAATAGTGTGTTCACTCTATTACACCCCCTATGCCGCCCCCATGCTAGGTGCCGCCCCCACCAAGCACAAAGTCGCATCAGTTTTTTTCTCTCGCGTGTCGACGCCCCTGCCGAAGACGATGACGATAGCTTTGTTATGACGACCATAGAGATCATATATACGTGTGTATATGTATACGTGTATATATGATATATGTACGTGTATATTATGATGCTCTATGATGACGACGGCATGATGGACCGCCGCGAAGCGACGTGAAATTGCAACGTTGGGTTGGTGGGAAAAATAAATAATATTAGGAGCGGCCCGTATCAGTCTCTCTTGAAAGTATCACCCTGCGTGCGGCGCTCCAACCGAACTAACCAAACAGTTTGGAGGCCTAAGCACACTCGAGGTCGGAACGGCTAAGTCAGTCCGTCCGGGAGGGAGGGTGGCCGGTCAAGCTCCCGTCACCCCAACCCTCTCTTCCCCCCCACCAGAATGCCCGCGCTCTGGCGTGTTTCAGGCCACTGCGGTTTGTGAAGTGTCTGAGGTGCGCCTTATAGCTCAGTAGCTAGGGCTCAAGCTGACCCGCATATGTGATATTCAAATATCGTAAGCGGGTCCCCCGTTGTGGTGTGGTGTGTGTGTTGTGTGTGGGTGTTTGTGAGAAGAGAGAGAGAGAGAGCAGAGAGAGAGAGAGAGAGAGAGAGAGAGAGAGAAAGAGAGGAGAGAGAGGAGAGAAGAGAGGGAGAGAGATCGGAGAGACGGAGAGACGGAAAGACGGAGGACGGAGAGACGGAGAGACGGAGAGACGGAGAGAGGAGAGACGGAGAGGAGAGACGGAGAGGACGTGAAGAGACGGAGGAACGGAGAGGGCGTCAGCATGATTCTTGCGCGTGGTTTTATCATTGCGAGTATGGCAGGTGACATAATGTTTTGTTTGAGATTTACCAGCCTTATATACAATTGGTGCAGGATCAGAAGCAAACACTGTTGAGCGCGCCCGCTGCGTCTCTGCTGTCCGCTGACGAGCCGCGTGTAGGTGCGAATCAATTCGTTACTGATAGTTGGTTCTTCAAAAGTACGTCGAAAAAATAGGGTCCTAACGCGGTCTACACCGACAATTGGTGACCTTTTAGTCAATTCTCAAAGCCTTTCAATATGACAAGGTACAACGACACAACAAAATACATACACCCACCAGAAGTGTGTCCTGGCACAGTATCCGGGCCGTGGTTCTGGGTTTCGTCTGACCTCGCTTCCCCCGCATTCCGCGGTCCCGGTCAGGCAATCCTAGTGACTCTCAAACTGAATCCCTTACCTCGCGGGACAGGTAGCGCCACCACCACAGTGGGTAGATACTTTCAAGAGAGACTGTACATAGTGGAGCCAGGCCTCAGGCTACCTCTTTCCCTGGTTGCACAACTCGGTATGATTCAAAATATTGAAATGAAGGCAGTGGCGTGCGTAGAAGTTCACAAAGGACCAGGGCATAACCTGTACCACCCCACCACTGCATGAAAGTAGCTTTTTATTTACATTAGCCTCGGATAGTAAATCATGATAGCCGGTATCAGTCAGCGTTCAATAGTACCTACGTATAATAATAACACGCGTGCTACCGGTGGTTTGCGCCAACCACAAACGGCCGGGGAGGGGGATTTCCGCCGTCCCCTAAGATCTCGAAAACCTCGCAACGTAGCGAAAGACAGAAAACAGAGTAAGATAGATCGATACAAAGTCTATCGAAGTTCTATGTCTTTTTTAGGTCAGGTCAATATTGAGGCCACCAGAAGCCACCAAAGGTCAGATTTTCCCGTTTTAGGACTTCGTTCAAGAAGACATAAATATATCGGGAACTATGATAGCTAGGAACAAACGGAAAAGACAAATGCAAACTCTAATGAACTGGATCGCTAACATTTTAAAAGATTTTATCTTAGGCCAAAAAATTAGGCTCTAAAGGTCATCAAAGGTCAAAAAGGATATTTTTTGCAAAGTTGTTTTTTGCAAATAACATTTTACCTATTAAACATACGGCAAGAGGTAAGAATTAACCTTTTTCTCGAGTCAAGGTGCTTCGAATCATATACAATATACATGTTGACCAGTTAAGGTCAACTTGGAAATTGAATAATCCCAGGTAAAGGTCAAGTGGACAGTGGTGAGTGACGGTGACCCAAGTAGGTCATTCTGCATATTGCAAAAGGATGTTCCCAAAATAAAAGGAGGCCCCGGCGAACGCTCCCAAATAACGATCAAGGGCGTGGCCAGCAGAAATAGATAACCGGACAAAAGTTCGTAAACATAAGGTTCGTAATTGAAAAGGTTCGTAAGCAAAGGTTCGTGTCCGAAGGTTCGTATCGGATATGGTTCTTATGGAATAAAGTTCGTAACGACCAAAGTTCGTAATACAAAAGGTTTGTACTGGATAAAGTTCGTATACAAAGTTTGTAACCGATAAAGTTCGTATGCAAAAGGTTCGTATGCTGAAGTTCGTAAAGGAAAAAGTTTGTAATGGAAAACGTTCGTAAGCAAAAGTTTGTATGCAATGGTTCGTATCGAATGAGGTTCATATCAGATAAGGTTCGTAACGGCCAAAGTTCGTAACGGAAAAGGTTCTGTCCTATCGGGATCAAGTTCGCATCATTTCAAAAATAGCCATGTGCGCCTTATCATAGGACAAGGTTAGCTTTAAGTACCTTTTGCAGTGTCCAGCGGACTCGTGCCTGCGCCCTCCACCGTCAGCCGCGATCGCATGTTGCCCACATCCCCGCTCCGCCCGCCTGCTCGAGAGTGGGCCATCCAGGACGTCGAGCGAGCGAAGTCGTGCTGCTTAAGGTAGCATGCCCTCTCCACACACCCACATCTCGTTGTTTTTATATCCCTGTGTGCTTGTGATCCGTCTTAGAGGTGTGCGCACGTCCCCCGAGAGGTGGCTACGGACGGTCCAGTATGTCTCAGCCAAGAATGTTGTTGTGGATAATCTGTTTTTTTGTTTTTGTTTTTTTGTTTTCTTCCTCCCTCGGCTCTGCTCATGTGGCTTTACTTGCAAGCAGGAGAGCGATAAGCTGTGGTATTTATTTTAGAGTCTATTTAGTTTACGTTTACGTTAGACCCTGCGAGCGCTATACTTATTCGGCCGGCCTCCGGGGGCCAAAAGAAAGGAAGATGATTTATTTAAGCCGGCTAATATTTTCACCCGCGCCGGAAGACGGACCCAAGACAAGTGCAAAGGTGTCACGTTCAGAAAGCTTGTCATGTTTTGTCCAGGTAAAAGAAAAAGGAGAGGGGGAAGCACAGTGAAAGAGCGCGAGACCCAACATTATTACAATTCACAGAGTCAATGGACATACTCAGCGCGTCGAGGATTCAGACTCGCACTACTTATGAGTATAAATTATACGTCCATAGTTCACACCTATAACCAATAGCAATCGGCAAAGCAACCGTATATGTATTGGCCCGGACCTTATTACTACACGTACCAGACCGACACCTGATTAGCATTCATAACTGCGGCAAAATGATAAATTCGCCTGTATTCATACAAATCATTTAAGTTGGATGACAGGTCCAGATCATTGCAGCAAAAGATACCCCCTGGGCTAGATCGCAATGTGAAACATAGCAAGAGTTTCACATTACGATCATCATTGCCGAAGAAGGGGGCACCTTGGCTCACTAGGACCTGCCGCGTCCTGAAACGATAGGAGCCGACCCGGCTTCGTCAAGGGCAAGCTCCTGACTCAGCCGGGCCGGCAAAACTTGTGTTAGTGTTATGTCCTAAAGTGTAGTGTATTCCGCCGGGAAAACTTCTAACTAATAAAAAAGAGCCTAGCCAAAAGGGGAAAAACCTGTGCGTTTTCGCCAAATTACACAGTAAAAAACCCATGTGAAATGCTAGGTAATGTCGTGGACGGAATAGGAGTGCACGTGCGCACGTGCAGTGTGGCCCAGAGTTTGACCTGCACAACATTGCCAGTGATGTGACTTCAAACCACAAAACAAATTTCAGCTTAATCTGTCCAGCCGTTTCTCAGCTACAGCAGTATAACGTTTTCTGACACCCCTGACGCGGCACGTGCCATGCGCCATGCTGACCCTTCACATGAGGCGAAACATGTAAATAACATAATGTGATTGAATGGGGCTATTAGATGGCGAAGACCGCTTGTCAATCAGACGCGGGATTCCAAAGATATAAGCTTCTGAAAGCGTTACGGTCGGGTCGGGTCCGGTTGGGTCCGGTCGGGTCCGGTCGGGTCCGGTCGGGTCCGGTCGGGTCCGGTCGGGTCCGGTCGGGTTCGGTCGGGTCGGCCGATGATATGCGATAAAAATCCGGTATTCAGTGATGACTTGCTGCGCGTTTCGCACTCGCTCGTAATAAGCGACTCGTCATTTACAGTCGGGTTCTCTCACTCAATCCCAAGCGAGGGAACCGAATGACTGAACCCAGAACCCATGGATTCCGAGCCCTCCTTCTACTGACTGAGCCACCCGGACCCCTGGCGGATGGAAATAGGCACGTGCACGTGCAACAGGCACGTATGTAGTTAAATATATTCCTGCCCGGGGCTGGGACAATTTAATGATCTCACGGAGTTTTTTTATCGAAAGTACCTTTTAATCGAAAGTACCGAGGACCGGAAGGTCCGAGGTACTTTCGATTAAAAAAAAAAAAAAAAAAAAAAAAAAAAAAAAAAAAAACCCGATGGTTGAAAGGAAAGATTTTTATTCAAAAAAATTTTGGGGCCAGCCCCCCCCAATGATAAGGGACAGGTATTTCCCATACATGCTTGGGCGGCTTGGCACCAAAAAGCAAATCATGTCTGAACCAGAACGTTCAAACATTTAACTTTAATCTTGTTAAAAGTTCTATGAGAAAAAGATGAGGAGGATGACATCCTTGAAACCGTGATGAAGAAGTCACTTGAAAGATAGATGCAACTAAGAAACAAGAGACAAAGAAGAAGACAGCCTACTGTATCCAGCAAGCTCGAAGAGAAGGCCAAAAATTGGAATTAGAAGACAAGACTATCATGGATTTGGACCCCAAAACAGGTGCATACGTTCCAAAGGTTTTTGCAATAGGTGCATATGTGATAGTAATATGTGCATTCTTGTAATAGGTGCATCTTGTTATCGATCATAGATGCATTGTGTAACAGGTGCATACGTTCTTGTAATGTACGTCCTTGGTTGGTGTGTTTTGTGTTATTAGACATGAAATAAATCACGATATCGAAAGCTTGTATCAGGCGTTGTGGGGTCAAGCATAGCATAGGGAGGAAACAGATCACTCTTTATCAGGAGGAAAAGCATTCCCATAATGCTCTTTTACGTCACTGATGACGTCATATCCCACGTCCATAGGATTTAGCAGAGGGCGGGACAACCTAGCAACGGGCGGACCGGGGGGGGGTCCAAAGTCCATATGGTAAGCTATGGGCGTGGACTTCTCGTACTTGCCCATCAGGGTTACATGTTAAAAGGTCAACTTTTCAAAGCCAGTTTTCGAGAGCTTCTTCCAAATAAATTATAATCAAATTTGTAATCATGAAATAAAAGGTTGAGCGTATTTATTTCGATTTTTGGGATAAAAATGTCGGAGGCCCAACCAACGTTTCTCGAGTTATTTAGCCAAAAGTATGCATCGCGCCGCGCCGATCTACTTTGTTTGAGTACCAAAGATGGCTGCCGTCCATAAGAACAACTCGGGCAATTGGGGGTCGCAGGGACAATGCTTTTTACCTTACGCTTATATATGACAGTTGTTGATCGAAAGCAAAAGCGCCAAATACATTGTCGCAAGTATGATTGCAGCCATATCCTGGTGTAGTTTATTCGTAGTGGGTATTAAGTGTATTCTGTAATTTCTAGTGTATAGAGTATTGTAGTGTATTTCTGTATAGTGTATTGTAGTGTATTTCTAGTGTATACCAAAAAAAGCTTTGGAGTACCCAGTATATGGAGTGCCCTGGGTGGGACAACATGTTTTACCATATGCCGAGATATCCCTTTAACGTTAGCACGTGAGGGGGATTAGTGATCATATATTCGATTAGCACTCTTTATCCTTCGTTATTTGTTAGGAAAAAACATTTCTGCTCGGGACTCCGCAGGTAGATGCTAATATTCAACAAATCTCGCTGCAAATGGAGTATAGCAAACGCACGCTGAAAAGGTGACGCTTAACTGAAGCTACGAGTATAGAAAAGCATATAGAAAGAGATGGTATGAAATTACGAAAAGACGTGACTATGTATGAAATATCTGATTTTCTCAATTCAAATTCGCCGGCCGCAGTTTGAAAACAAGATGGATGTGGAAAATATCTGCAATATAGGAGTGGTTAAGGTATATTAATTAGCGGCAATAAGGGTAACCATTTACATAACGACCACTCTGGGGGCCCGGAATAAATATACTTCTTGGGACCAATCGGTCCAAGTGCTTGACATTTCCGAACGCTGCGACTTCGGCTCCTCTCGACGAGAAGATAGGGGTCTCAGCGCACTCGACCATCACACGGGTCTAAAGACATTTTATTAAATTCCACCAGAGCCCACGTGTCGCGCAGTGATACTACCACACAGAGTGAAATTATTTAAACAAACTATATAATCTCTCATAAACTCCAAAAGTGCTCGGTAAATGCACGTCGGTAGGAGTTAATGCCTGGACTATCTCCACAATTTAAGACGCTTCAAATGCTGCATGGTTATGAGACCTACTATAATAACCGCATGAGGCAGGTGTCCAAAAATAAATTGTTCGAGACACCAGAGGTGACTATATTTTTAATTTTTGAACGAGGCCGAAGGACAGACCGACACAGAGGTCAAAAATTCAAGAAAAGGGACAAGAGGTACTTAACAAATTATAATATCACGAGCCGAAAGTGGGGTCATAGAATTTTATTACCAGAGGTGAGTTCATTCAATGCTGTGTAAGTCAATTCAATGTGTGTTTTTCATCATTTTTCATACATGTTAAGGTACTCAAACTAGGTCTTTACAGAGCAAGAAATTGATTTCCTTTTATGACGTATAGGAATGTTGACTCTCGATAACACATTGAAAGAAAGCCTTGGACAGCAAAGAGTCGCACAAGCTTTCAGAAATTCCAGTACAGAAAATTGTTATCACATCACACACCTGTGTTTTCACGCGCTCTGGTACAACAAATTTGCCCTAGGGCTTTTTCGTTGTACCAAGTTGTACCACACCTCTCCATCTAATGTATTTTGATATCCCCGGCATATGGTAAAAGCTGCTAATAAACTCTTCTTGTAAAACATATCCAAGCTGAAAAGAAAGCGCCCTGACCTATTTTGCGCAAGATTACATCGATGCATTAAAGCAAATCGAAATTGAAGAAAGCGCTATTGTTTCCTAATTCCTGTGCAGGTTTTGGCTTAACTTGGTCCTGTACCGCCTGTTCGACCTTAGCTGTTATTTAGCTGTTTATATTAGTCGGCTGTGAAAGTTTGGATGAAGCGCTGCGAGGTAGCCTTTTGCACCATCATGAAAGCGAGTATTGTCTGTTTGCCTCTTGTTTGCCAATGCCTTTTGTTTTTCGTTGGTATCGCAGCTGCTTCCGACTTCCATCTCCTCATTCTTCACCAAGGTGACATTCACTCTCGTTACCGAGAAGTCGACGAGTGGAATATCGTGTGTCAAAAAGAGAATTTGCAAACATGCCATGGTGGCTTTGCACGTGCTGTTGAATATGTGAAGCTCATGAAGAAACAGCAATTTACTAAAAACGTCTTGGTTGTCAACACTGGCGATTTTTTTTACGGTGAAGTGATGCATATTGTTTTCAAATGGAAAGTGTCGGCAGAAATAGCAAAACATATGCCTTACGACGCTCTAGCTCTCGGAGAAAAGGAGTTCAGCGGGGGACTAGAAGAGCTGCTCCCGTTTATGAGATCTTTCCCTCCGAGCGTGTTCGTGTGCACCAACCTGAACTTTGGTAGTTTTAACAGCACTAAACAGGATAAGCTGGAGTCGCTCTGTCCACGTCATCGTATCATCACCATCGGCGGGAAGAAGGTCGGCATCGTCAGCTACCTGACGCCGCACGCCATGGAACCTATGAAGGTGCCTGAGCTCAGAGTTGAGGACGAGATTGAAGCGCTGACGCGCGAGGTAGCAGTGCTGAAAGAGAAGGGCGTCAAGCTGTTGGTGGCGCTCGGCCACTCGGGCTACGAACGTGATCAGGAGGTGGCACGGGACGTACCTAGCCTTGACGTCATCGTTGGCGGCCACTCGCACACGCTGCTCTGGCCGGACCCCTTCAGCCACCAGGCGACCGGCGTGCCGACCGACCCGAATGACGCCAACAAAGCGGCTGGCCCGTACCCCACCGTGGTGGTGCAGCCCAGTGGCAGGCGTGTCCTTCTCCTGCACGCCTTCAACGGCGGCAAGTACGTCGGCAACATCAACATCACCTTCAACGCCGACGACGAGGTGAAGGACTGGTGGTCGCAGCCCAAGCTCCTCGAGGAGAGCATGCCGGAGGACCCGGCGACTAAGGCAGTGGTGGATGACTTCCACCAGCAGCTGGCAAAGAAGTCGCACGATGTGGTTGGCTACTCGCAGGTGCAGCTTGTCGGCAGGGCCCAGATGTGCGCACAGGAGGAGTGCAACCTGGGCCACCTGATGGGGGAGGCCATCCTGTGGGCGCTGCGCTATTACGTGCCTGAAGGGTTGCTGAAGCTGCCCATGATCGCGTTCATTAACGCCGGACTCATGGTCAACAACATCCCGCTTGGCAACGTGACGTTCGACATGGTCACCGACGCGCTCCCCTGGCGCAATCAGTTCGACGTGATCGTCATCAACGGCAGCACGCTGCTGGCGGCGCTCGAGCACGGCGCATCCACCATTGAAATCCTACATGGGCGATTCGTGCAGGTGTCCGGCGTCTCCTACCACATCGACATGTCTAGGCCGCCGTACCAGCGCGTCAGCAAAGTCAAGTTGCTCTGCGACGTCTGCATGGTGCCGGAATCGAAGCCACTGAACCCATCCAGTCACTATCGTGTGGCCTTGACCAGCTACATTGCCGACGGCGGCGACGGCTACGACATGATGAAACGACCCGTACAGCGGCAGAGATACGGCTTGCTTGACATTAACATGCTGATCGACTACTTCAACCAAACGTCGCCAGTGTTCGCCAACATTGAGGGCAGCATCACAATTTCGTGGCCAAAGCCAAAGCAGCAGCGGCATTCCTCCGGCGGTAGGTCCGGCTGGCCTACTGTTGATCATTACGGCCTGGTGCTGATGGCTGCCCTCCTGCTGGTCAGCGCTGCCGTCTGCTGACTCGACAGCCGTCCAGCACGGCCTGCTGCTGCCGTCTGCTGACTCGGCAGCTGTCCAACACGGCCTGCTGCTGATGGCTGCCCTCCTGCTGGTCAGCCTGCTGCTGCCGTCTGCTGACTCGGCAGCCGTCCAGCACGGCTGGATGCTACTGGCGACTGCCGTCCTACTTGTCACCACAGCGGCTGCTGTTCCTGCCTGTTGAGCTAGCAGAGGGCCCTGCGGCCTGCTGCTGCTGACAGCTGCTGTCCTACTTGTCGGCACAGCGGCAGCTGCTGCCTGTTCAGCTACATCAACTGCAGTGGGTGTAGCTGTTTCCAGTTGCTGTTTCCAGTTGCTGTTAAGTCTTTTAACTAGACAAAGTGGGCATAATGGCCATGGTCTACGTTCCGTCGTGAAATTAGCTCGATTTCAGGCGGCCAATTACATACGTTTTTGCGAAAATCAAAATGCATTTGGACTATTTATTCGTGCGCCTGAACACATGAGCGCCACCCACTGGAGAGTCGTGGGTCCGTACCCCTCCCCCCCCCACTCTCAGAAAGTGGGGGTTCGGCCCTGCCCATTTTTTGCTGGGAAACCTAACAATTTATTACGAGCGAGCGCGAAGCGCGCAGCGAGTCCTCATTGAATACCATATTTGTATCACATTAAGCGGCCGACGCGGCCGGGCCGGCCGGGCCGGGCCAGACCATAATGTTGGTCAGAAGCTAATATCTTTTGAATCCCGCATCCGATTGACAAGCAGTCTTCGCCATCTGATAGCCCCATGCAATGACATTATGAGTATTCACATGTTTTATCACGTGAGGGGTCAGCATGGCGCGTGACACGTGCCGCGTCAGGGGTGTCAGAAAATATTATCCTGCTTTAGCTGAGAAGTGGCTGGACCAATTAAGCTGAAATTTGTTCTGTGCTTTGAGACCACACCACTGGCAATGCTGCATAGGTCAAACTCTGGGTTACATTACACGTGCGCACGTGCACCCCAGTTTCGTCCACGAAATTACCTACAAAATATCGTTGCAATACTGGACCTATATCTCGGCAACCAAAAGTCGCAAAGACACTGGTCAAACACAGATGTGTAGAGAAACGATCCGCCCGGCGTATGCACTATGCGTCGATCAGCGGCACGTGGCACGTGCAAAATTACTGGCTATGCAAGCGAAAATAATGGTCGCATGACACTTTCACGATTTAAATCAGTGCTTGGCATCTATGGGACGGGAAGTGACTAAACAAACACCAATGTCTAGACCAGTGTATCGTCTCTAAAATGCATGCAAAATTTAGGTTTGAATGCAGTATTTCGCTGTTAAAATCCGCCTGTAATATTTACATTGCCGATTTGATGATATTGCCTTGATTACACCGCCGTAGCATCAAAACCAAAGGGTGCTAAACGATAAAAATGATGCAGCTGTAAAACGCAATCAAATCCATCTAATACCCAACAAAAATGAATTTTTGACTACGAAGATAAAGCTTATAATTGCAAATCAAAAATATCGCTGCAAAACCTTTTTAGTTAAAAGAATCTATTTAGTTCGGATCTATTTGCGACGGCAAAACAACACATAACAAACAAATCAAAAGCATGCTTCGCACAAAACGAACCTCCGTTGGGCGGGTGAAAAATTGACGCGGATTTGTTTGGACACGCTCGTCCTTCGCCGTTTCAGGCGTCTTAAATGGTAAATACTACACGGGGCCGATACAATAATCTCTCCGTCTCCGTCTCCGTCTCCGTCTCCGTCTCCGTCTCCGTCTCCGTCTCTCACTCACTCACTCACTCACTCACTCACTCACTCACTCACTCACTCACTCACTCACTCACTCACTACTTGTGCCGTGAGTTAAAATCGAACATCAGCAACCGGCCATAGGTTTTATCATAACATGAAGGGCGTGATCTCAGTTTCTACCTGCTGCAGCTGGACGTGCCATTGGTCAATCACCAGTACGGGGGGTGGAGTCTAACCTTACAATCTCCCGCTTATGATGAAGATCAGCAACGGAAGGTATCGTAATTTTAGGATAATCGGGTCCCAGATCAGTTAGGAGGCCTTTTAGCTAAAATCCCGAATAACAGGGCCCTGCACAGTGCACAAAGACCTTTCAAAAATGCCTCAGGCAATATCTCCGAAACTAATGAACAGATTGAACTTAAACTTACCCAGATGGTTTCAACGCCACAGATTACTAATTGCACTACTTTTTGTTGAAATTGGTGACATGAGGGTGTTGAAATTGGTGACATGAGGGTCGATTTTGCGTGGGATGTTGCCCCGGCTGTTATAACTCTCATACACAAGAGTGGATGCTGTAAAACTTTGTCTTACTATAGACCGATCTCAGTATTGCAAGTCTTATCAAAGGTGCTTGAATTGATTATGTATAATTAAATGATAACGTTTCTCTCCGAGCATGACTATATACAATTATCAATTTGGATTCAGTCCAAAACATTCCATGTAAATGTTTATGCCAGTATCACTATTGCATAAATATGTGACTGCAAACATGGCTGACGGAAACCTATCGCTGGGTACACCTTTCCTTATTGCGAATCGGCGTCTGTTCAGCTCCTTTCATATCTCGTTTAAACCGACAGCAGACATGACTGTTTGTCGGAGACGCTACAATACCGCTATCCTTGAGAGAAGAGACATATTCGGTTTGTTGATGGGCACTAGGCAGCGCTCTGCTTACGTAACATTGCATGGCCCAATCACATGCATAACACATATACAAATTAAACATATTAAACATAAATTCTTACATTGTCAGCGCGCCTGCTGGCTGGCTGTCAGATCAATGCTGTCAGCTGTGTTACGCACAGCATTTATCTGACAGATCAATCATAGCAATGCTGTGCGTAACACAGCATTGATCTGACAGCCAGCCGGCAGGCGCGCTGACGATGTAAGAATATATGTTTAATATGTTCAATTTGTAGATGCATGTGATTGACCCATGCAGTGTCTTCCAATATTGTTCAATGTAATATTTGATCATACCTTCAGGCATAGATAGTCGCTAGAAGCGACCATTATGATGAATGATGCGAATGTCGGTGATTGATACTGCCAAATGTTTATCAGTTTCTACTGACATGACTAATGGCCTAAAAAGTGCGCTGGCGAGATGAAGCAAACACAGAACTCCATTAGACATGTCCTAGTGTATAACTGACTGAAGGCAGTTATACTCCTGCTGGACACATTTTATGTTTTCACCTGTCATTCGGCACTGTGTTGAAAAATTCAGTGTTGTGTCGAAAAGCTTCAAATAAAAACAAGTGGAAAAATCAGGGCTATTATTGGACCAGCGAGTGAACCCTTCCACGGACAATATTATGCTAGTTGTGTTAACAATGAAATAATCAACATTTTTGTAGTCACTAATTGTGTAAGTAAAATATTTGGGGGCGTCACCACGGAGGGAGCTGGGAGGCATCCAGGATTGCTCCAGCCGGATTGCTGCGAGAGACCATCTGTGTAACTCAGCCCAGCTATAATTGTTCGGTGTACAAACTTGCATCTCCAATGTCATCCACCGGTAAATTGGCATCTCTAATAGCCCCCAGCTAAGGCCGCTCACTGACCCAGCTGACCGCCCGTCCGGACGTAAATACAGTTGCCCAACGCGAGACCTGGCGTTTGTCACGCGTTCAGAGCGGACCGAGGGAATCGAACCGATCGGAACAATAATAGGGATAAAACAAGTGTTTCTGCTCACAGCAAAGGAAATTAATTTTATTTCCACCGAAACTGATTGCCATCACCCGTGAAATAAATCGGCACGCATCGCGCTCTCATCGTGCAGCACGCACCTCACAACACCGTGAGACGTTAACACAGATTATGACTGGACCGGTATCAGCCGATGTCACCAGTGTCACCAGCATCTGTCATCAGAGGCCATCATCAGAGGCCATCATCAGAGGCCATCATCAGAGGCCATCATCAGAGGCCATCATCAGAGGCCATCATCAGAGGCCGTCATCAGAGACCATCAGAGGAGGACATCATCAGAGGCTCATCAGAGGCCGTATTCCAGGACCATCAGAGGAGAACATCATCAGAGGGCATCTCATCAGGGCCATTCATCAGAGGCGGCATCATTCATCAGGAGGCCATCATCAAGGCCATCATCAGAGGTCGTCATCAGGGCACTGTCATCAGAGGGCCATCATTCAGAGGTCTCATCGAGAGCGCCGTCATCAGAGGCCATCATCAGAGGCCATCATTCAGAGGCCGTATCAGAGACCATTTCAGAGGAGGACATCATCAGAGCATTCATCATCAGAGGCCATCATCAGAGGCGCATCAATCAGAGGACTCATCAGAGGAATCATCATCAAGGCCATCATCAGAGGGCGCCACATTAGAGGCCGCCATCATCAGAGGCGCCATCATCAGAGGCGCCATCATCAGAGCCATCATCAGAGGCGCCATCATCAGAGGCCGTCATTCCAGAGGGCCCGTCATCGAGGCCGTCATTCCAGGAGGCCGTCATCAGAGGCCGATCAGAGGCCGTCATCAGAGGCCACAGAGGAGACATCATCAGAGGCATCATCATCAGAGGCATCATCATCAGAGGCGCCATCATCAGAGGACATCATCAGAGGAATCATCATCAGAGGCCATCATCAGAGGCGCCATCATTAGAGGCGCCATCATCAGAGGCGCCATCATCAGAGGCGCCATCATCAGAGGCCATCATCAGAGGCGCCATCATCAGAGGCGCCATCATCAGAGGCCGTCATCAGAGGCCGTCATCAGAGGCCGTCATCACCATCACCATCAAGTGCTGCCATCCCGTCACTCGGCGTCGGAATCTGCGACAAGCAAAACATCATCAGAACATGAATATATCTAGAGTTTACATCACTACATTACGACTACGCAGATTATGCACAGCTCAGTTCACAGTCAGTGAAATGTTCGTGACGTACAGACGTCCACCCCGCGTAGCCAGAACTTTGTCCAGGAGGGGGGGCACCTCGAAAGGGTCCCCTTCCCGGGCGTTGAAAGGGCCCCTTCCTTCCCATGAGTTGAATGGGCCAAACAAAACGGATGAAAAGGCACGTTACAAGGATTGAGAATGTAGCATGACTGGTATGGCATGGGCCATACCAACTTTTAGGAGCTGGAGTTAACAAACTGCAGTGTCAACTTTGGAGCCAGCGACGCCCATTTGGAATCCGCGATACAAACTTGGAATATTTTTGTTTGGCTCAAAACCTAAAACTCTAAAATAAATTGCGCCGCGGAGCTGCGCGAAATTTTGAGTCTTATGCCCTGTGGGCTTGTAAATGCATTCTCATCAATGCGTCGTATTGCGCATGGTGCGGAACTCTATAAATGTTATTATGCGTTTAAAACTGCGGAAAACGTGATAATGCGAATACTTTGCCCAGTCATATGAGAAAGCAGCAGCATAATACATAAATGCACCGAAAAATGGTAGGTACTATTTTTTACCCGCATATTATATAATAATTTGTGGTTGAACTGTGTCACGGAACGGCGCATTTTTTTTTAATTATATTCCCTGAACAGTTCTGCATTCTTACAGTTGAAAGGCCCAGGAGCCCTTCAGATCGATAACACGCGCACTGGAGAGGGGTATGTTACTAACACGCACTGGAGGGGGGCACTTTAGTGCCCCCCTCCCCGTGAGATCTCTGAAAGTATGATAGCTAGAACGTTCAAACTTACTGGGTAGATAGGTGATTTAATGATCTACATTCTCTGAAATTTTGGTGACCTTAGGTCAACATCTTAAGGGTCAAACGAGGTCATGAAGGTCAAATCGGGCCAAATGTCACCTTTTTGAGGATTTGACCTCCTGTGACGCACAGGTCAACTGCAATGTGTCTTAAGTTCGTTTGGGGGATGAAGATCGACACTGGCTACCCAAATGGCGTTTGAATCGCCGATCTGACTGTTTGTTCCGAAGATATCGCTTCGCCGACCTCGATTCTGGCCGCCATTTTTTTAATTCAAATCCATATAACTCAAAAATTTGCCGACCGATTTCGATTTTTAAAAACTCAAACGATCCGCTATTGTGTTGCCGTAAATGGCGCTTAAACATTACCGCCCTGCGCCGCTTCGTTTTTTAGATATTCACGAAAAACATGTGGGGGGGCACAAAAGTAATGATCAACAAGGGAATCAACTGGGATCTGCGAAAAGATATGATGTGGAGTGAGTGATATATATTAAATACAAAGAGGACTTCCTCCACAACAAATATTAAAATCAGAGTTTTTTGGTGCTACCAAATGTCTCTTAATCGTTGCCAAAGGGTGTTCTAATGTAACCGAAAGCTCGAAATGTAATATTTGTATTGTGGAGTAAGTCATCTTGGTATTCTATCTTCATCTGGGATCTCTTCGTGCCTTGGGCCATTCCAGTCTGGCCAGGGACCACTCTGACCTAAGCCCTTCATGAGTGTCAAGTGGTCCAGTCGGCCTGTTCAGAGACCCTTCCGACCTGGCCAAGGGCTGCTGCTTTGACGCCCTTTCGACATACTCACTGCTCAGGGGCCCTCCAACCTGCCCAGGGGCCCCTTCAGTCTCGCTAGGAACTCATCCAGCACGTTTAATGGCCCTTCCGACCGGCCCAGGGATCCTTTCTGTCTAGCCAGGGATCCTTTCTGTCTGACTTGCCCAGGAACCCCTTCGGCCCCGATCTACCCAGCGACTCTTCTAGTCAGACTGCGCTGGCTGCTTTGTCGCCCTGCCAACATGCTCAAGTGCCTCTCCGACCTGCCCAGGGGCTCCTCTGTGATGGCTAGGTGACAATTATACGTGCCCAGGGGCACTCTGACCTGCTCAGGGGCACTTTTGGCTTGTCCAAGAGCCCCTTTGACTGCACGAGGCTCTTTTGAACGCCAAAAACGCCCTCTGGTCTTTCAGAGAGGGCCCTGGTGTCCATAAAGGGCCTCTGAAGTCACGAAGTGCTCTAAGCTCTCAAAAGAACGCGCTTTGCATGGTCTTCCGACTCTTTAAGAGCCAATAATACCTCGCTTCGCGCGGTATCATGGGCCCTTTTCGGCGCGCTGCTCGTGCCGAAAAGGGCCCGCCGGGCCTGCAGGGGGTGGTGCGGCCGCCCCTTGGCTACGTGCCTGACCCTGCGTCCCTCTGCTGACGACAACCCTCGGACCTGTCCCCACCTGAGACAGTCCTGGGACCTGTCCTCACCTGAGAAGCGTGATGTAGGGCTAGGCGCCTCACATGGGCACGGCGTCATAGCATATCTTGGCATTGACGCAGGGGTCGAAGCAGCACTTCATGGTGCCGACTGTGCAGTCCTCTTCCGTGCTGCAGGTGGGGGCTGCGGCTCCAAGGGGCGTAGCAGGACAGTCTCCGCTGACCATCTCGGGGCAGTCTCCCGGCCTAGGCGGTGCGCTGTCCGGAGCGGCGGCGGTCAGCCGGCAGCAGGCCATCACCAGCAGTGGCAGCAGCAGCAGCATCACGGAGCGGCGTCCTCCGGAGGTCAGCATCGCTCCGGCACGGTCGCTCCACTGCTGGTGGGCGGCTCACAGGCGCTGCAAACCCCCGCGCAAACCCCCGCGTCATGTGCGCACCGGTCAGGCTCGGCTGCAGCGGTGGAGGTCATTGGTCACCTGTGGAATGTGCTCAGATTAGAGACGTATGCATCGAGTCTGATAGTGGTCATCTTGTCTCCGTTTCCACTACACGTCAAGCGCGCACGCCAGCGTGTGTGTTGACGTAGAGAAGTGATTGTGGTTATTAGAGGAGAACCGGGTGAGTCCCGTCGGTACTGCCCGGCGCCGCCCATGGGCCCGCCTTCCGGTGGTGTGGCGCGGCCCCTGCAGCCCCAGACCCCCCCCCCCGCCCCCGGTTCCGGTGCGCATTTGCCGTCCGGCTCCCTCTGTTCTGATGGCTATCAGATCTGTGTCGCGGGAGCGGCATGACTGGGAGGACATTTGCAGAGCTGCCCGTACGAAGGCCAAACGGGCCGCTTTGCAGCGAGAGCATACACAGAGGGACGGCGGCGGCACGGGTACCAGACATCAATGGAATGCTGCAACGGTCGGCCCACACAATTGAACACGAAACTGCAGGCGAAATGGATTATTTTTGTAATTAGATCCGAGAAGCTGGCATATTCCACGTATTAATGTTGCATGATTGATCGCTGTTGGCTCCAGTGTCCCTTGAGCGCATTTGCAGACGTTCCACAGAAGACGACTTCACTGGGTAGAACCCACGAGTAAAATATCTACTTCCGTGTGCTCATGGTGGAACAGATGATCTCGCAATGTGCCTCTGTTATATGCACTATTTGCTCGACCATTTTCTATGGCAATGTACTATTATTCGAATGTCTGATGTGAGAAGTACCGGCAATTTCCTGCACCATGTTCTTCTCCGTTATGGAACTGGATGCCATCTCTCACAGGTCACGATTACTCCATCCACACGCTCTTAGTGTTCATTTGTCATCCAATTTTCCGCTAGCAAAACAACTCTAGACGAGAACGATACTCCTCTTTGAAAGCTAGGACCCGCGGCTGGTGCTCCTTATCTCAATCACCGAAGCGCATTCTGTGCTGCGTGAAATTACACTCTAGCACTAGCTCAGCATGCATCGTTGTATCATTTTGTCGTAGGTAATAAATTAATGTATCAAAATAAAGTATATATATATATATATATATATATATATATATATATATATATATATATCGTCAAACACTATCTACTGAAAAGGTATGTTTTACCTTTGTATTTGTTTTGAAGTTTGAACTAAGATAGCCATTATTTTTGCCCGTCATTGAAAAATGTAAAATATTCAAACAATGTTTTCCAACACTTTGCCGTTTTAAGCAATCACTGGCGGCGGCAGGGGCTTGGGGCCATGTCCCCTCTTTAACCTTCAAATATGGTGTGTCAACATATGTTTTGCTCCCCCTCCCCCCCCCCCTTTTGCTCGAGTCTAATCGTAATCGTAAAAATTGCCTTTGCAGCAGTCATAATTCAGCTATCCAGAATAAAAAACGGAAAAATTTCGCGCCGCTTCGTGGCATGACAGATGTAATTTTAGATCCACAAAACTTGTACATACGTAATAAATGGCACAGCGGCAAAAATATGTGCAAAAGCTGTTGTACCTCTATCTTGTATATACATATTCGCCATTATTAGCCTGATACATTTGTTTATCCGCGGTTCAGCAGCGTTCAGACGCGGAAACAGCTCGTACGGACCAGCTTTCTTTCGCCATTCCGCCAGTGGACACTCGACGCGTGTTCACTGTCCACGATGCGTGTCCACTGTCCACGGCGCGTGACGCATGTCCACAGCGACCGTTGCAGCGTTTAGCTTATGTTTTTCATCGTTTCGGATGACGCAGACGTCGAAAGTAGCTGAAGATGCGCAGAAAGTCGCAGCGATGTAGCGGTCTCCGCGCGCCGAATGGCCCAGTATGCGGCCGCCATTACTGTTCTCATTCTGTAAATATGTATACAGTAAGTATTATCATATGTAACTTATACTATTGAGCGCTGACTGCCAACGGCCACGGAGATTAACTATCGGAGGCTAATGTATATGCAAAACTACATTAACTGCAATGCCGATATGTGCAACCAGTAAAAGGGGTTACCTAAGGCAGTCTCCACTCACAGTCTGGTTCCAATAGACAATTTGCATTTTCCACGACCTAAAATTAAACTTTTCAGTCCGCTTTGCGGCGTCACATCAGTGGCCATCATCTTCGTCTTCGGTTCGTCGTAACGTTGAATTGAATGAATATCATTTTAGCTTTTATCCTCTATACGGCCCACCACCTACATTTCTGAGTTTTGTTTGGCAAACAAGTAAAAATTTCGCGTCGTTTCGTGCGCTATATAGCAAGTACATAGTCATAACATGAAATACACATTCAACGTGCTGCAAAGATTTAACCCGGCATTAGCTGTGGTTTCAGCCAAACGCCATTGCCAGCTGGGGAGGGAGGTCGCCCCTCATTATCTTCCGAACCAAAAACCGCAGCGAGACGCACAAGGCAACAATCGAAATCTATCAATGAGACGCATCTAAAACATACGCGAAATAGCCAAGATGAGGTCAAGTGTCAGGTCACGGTCAGGTCAAAATTGAGGTATTTGATTTTGTGGGCCATAATGTCCATCCAAAGCCTTAGACTGAGAATATTATCTCAGAAAGTGCTCTCAAAGGTATTTTGCATCTCTCCGCATAAGCAGACGTGAAATTGTAAGCAAAGGTAAAGGTCAACATCAGGTCACATAAGGTCATTTTTACAACCTGACACTATATAATGCCAATGTCAGGTCGCATAAGGTCAAAATTTGAAATTGATAATTATAAATAAAAAAGGCATGTTCCTAGAACATTTTTATATCTATAATACAGTAATGGCATTTATTTGGTTTTATCTGGTGATGACAACAAAACGTGATTCCAAAAATATTACGTCATTAGCTTGTCATATTTAGGAAGCCATAAGCATGTCAAAAATAGCGATATTCAATATTAATTTTAAATTTGGTCTAGATATCGTCCACATGTAGTTTTCCTACACACTGGTGAATCCAAAAATGCATTTCGGGAGGGGGCATAATTTAAAAAGTTTCAACAAATTTGGAAATCTCATTGGGCTTAGCTGCATTGTACTTGTGTACATGGTTGAACGGTTCAAAACAATCATGCCTTTGTAAAAGCTTATAAGATTTCCTTCTACATTAGAAAATGTGTCAAGTTTCGCTGATTTCAGGCGATTTGGGGGGCTTAAGTCCCTGCCGCACCCTTGGATCCGCTAGTGTTCTTGCATACATATATTCCGTTTTTGAAATATTTTACCAATGTTTATTTTAAGGGATTTTTTACTATATATTTTTTTCTTCTTTTGGGGGTTAAAAACAAAACAAAAACATTTGAGATGACTTATTTTTAGCCCTTGCCATTTTATGTCTTTTGACACTGCTTATTGCATTTTGCTTCTAAGGGTATTTGTACGGTCTGTTTATATCTCGCAATGTCTGGAAGAAATTTCATCATTTTTGCACAGAATACATCAAATTTATGTAGAAGTAAGTACCCGAAATTTCGCGTGAATAGCCCTGTTCGTTTATGGCTATTGTGAATATCCCTCGGGACGTTTTTCGCGTCCCCCCCCCCAGCCAATGGTAGATGAAATATATGCGCACAAAATGGGGGTACATTTTTGCGTCATTTCAGTCGACCCCCTTCACTAAAAAATTATCGGCGACGCCGCTGATCAGTGCGACCTGTGGTAGTCACTGTATTACTGAATTACGCTGCATCCCTTTAGTGCAAAAATCCGTGTTTTGAAGGAAAAATAAGATTAAAGCAATCTATGCACTACCATTTCAATATGGTAATTCAAGGGCCATGTCCCCCGGACAAACCGATTTATCTATAATACATAAAATTTGTCTGCTGAATGACTCAACCCGCCCCCCGCCGGTCCAAACAACATCTCGCTGACGGTTGACGGCCCGATACCCTCCCCCGCTCAACAACTTTTTGGAGAATTTTACGTTGCTCACTGGAAATAATTTACACACCCCCACCCCCCCTTCCCAAAACAAATCCCCCTACCGTAACGCTGCCAATGGTCATTTTGACCCCCCCCCCCTCATTAGCCGTCTGCGGCCGCCAGTGCAGTGTAAGCAATTTAATTTGTAATTTGCAAAATGCATCTAATCTAGTGCCGCCACTGATTAGCTGACAGCGACTCTAAGATTGTTGGTCGTGAGAGAAAAACTATTTGTATTTTTCGAACCTTGTTGGCTGGATTACCTACGCGAGTACGATAGCAAAGACTGTTTGCATTTCATGTAGCCAGAATTGTCTACAAAGATTGTGCCTATTCTCTATAGCTCTCTATAGCATAATGATGACGGTGATGTCCCAAATTTAAGAAGCTTAATTATATTAAGTTAAGTGACTTTTCAAGGAACAAATTTATTAATCGTTCTCAGAAGCACTTACTTCATAAAAAATATACAACGGGCGGGTATTTGACAACTTTCAGAAACGTGAAACGTCCCCTTTAAAGGGAGAGTGCCACCTCGTGGGCCGATTTACAGTTGTTGGTGTGTGTCGTTAGATTAAGCTTGTCCGATTTCACCTGCAAAGTCTGGTTCCCGAAACTCCCTCCTCCCCCCCCCCCCCCCAATCAGACAATTAAAGTTCAATCAGCACTTCAATATTAGGCAATCATTCCGTAAAATTGAAGTCTAATTCATCGTTCTCCTCGCACTATTTTTTGAATCACCCCTTTTGCGGACTATAATTTTTCTGAATTAAAATTGCAAAACTCAACATCGCCATTCCGCATTGAACTTTTAAAAGAAACTTTAAAATGCGTATGTAGTTTATTATATTTCAACAATCTTTAGTTTAATTATCAAAACAGCAAAAAAAAGGCATGACTCGAATTGGACGTAAAAGGTTAGGCGTAGCGCCAAAACCCACCAATTAAGCCTACCAACGAACGATGCCCCGCACGAGTCCGAATGCACACACCCAACAACAACACAGCACAGTCCGCCGAGTCAAAACACGATAGACTTTTTCACCGAAAAATTCCCCCAACAAAAAACCTACCCGTCCTGCTCTCCGAGCGACACCGATTATCCTACCACCCAGTCACCGCCGACGCTACCCTATGGCCCCGCGTCCCCCAACTTTGGGCCCGCGCCCAAACATATACAGATTCGCCGACACCGAACAACAGCAATATCGCACGCCAATACACCGGATCAACTACAAGACGCAACAAGCCATCTTTTTAACCATTTAGTGCTGAGCACGGCTAAGCGGGACCAAATTTAGGAGTAAAAAAAAATGTTTTACCGATAGCATTGACCTTAAGGCAAAGACTCACTTGAGCCAAGCCAATACATAACATGCTTGCTTTAATGTCCAAATTCCCTCCCCCCCCCCCACACTCATTTAAGTTGCTTCTTAGAAACCATTCGGAGGCGACAATATCCCTTTAAGCGTCTCAAAAAAGCGAAATTGACGTAATCCTGCGTGAAAGGCTATCCGCCGCCGTTCACCGTTGGTAACGCCGTTGATAGTTCCGAGTATAATTTTCAAGTGACGTCATGAGCCGGCTAGCCAGCTGGTCACGGCTGACCAGTCCGTCGGTCATGGCAGTCCGTCCCGTGGTGACGCTGATGGTGGTAGCGACAGCGTGACACACTGGACATGGCTAGTTGCGCCGCCCGACCGCCGTGTCAGAAGGACGTGATTGGTCGTGGGAGAAAACCCGCGTCGCCTATTGGAATCGTCGTGACCAATCGGTGCGCAGCATCTGTAAGCCGAGTCGATGCGTCATCTGGCACACCGCTGTTCTCCCGTGCATCCTAACCGGTCGAATTCGGCCCGCTCGTCTCATCCAAGATACCTATAACTAACGTCTCATCTCCGACGTTCGTCTTCGGTGTTTCTGTAGAGCAGGTGTTACAATGGTATTGTGTGGAAACATGAG
This sequence comes from Semibalanus balanoides, assembly GCA_014673585.1. Lineage (NCBI taxonomy): Eukaryota > Metazoa > Arthropoda > Thecostraca > Balanomorpha > Balanidae > Semibalanus > Semibalanus balanoides. The sequence goes on from VOPJ01013947.1 coordinate 55,640, forward strand.
CATGAGCAACAATATCAGGGTAATGCTGGTAACCAGCTTGCGGTGTAACATTTTTAGATGAGTTGATGGCGTGGTACATCGCTTGTGTAAAATAGGTGCGGGCGCCCGACATGTGGTTAACTTGCGTACCTTACTTTGTGCTCATTTGTTTTTTAATACGACACACTGACATACCAATAATACATATACGCGAAAGGATGAATGAAGGAGTGGTTAAAATAATCGCAGGCATTGATTAATGTATGAATGGTTATACTACAGCCGGTGCGCATTAAACGAGGTGACTAAGTTTGCAAAACTGGACTACTACCGGACAGCGTAGTGGCGACGGTCAGACGTACAGTCTCCCGGGCTGTGACCACAGGCACATGACACGTATACGCTGGTATCTATGACTTTGGCAAGTGACTTCGTCCCCAACCGCGCTCCATACGGAACACTGCGGACTTTTAAGTCACACCATTCCCTTATCGACCTGTAAACGCGTCCTGACCCGCTCTGATACCACCACACCTCCAGCGCAGCGCGTCAGGAGCTGACAGTTGGCAGGAGGTGGACCGGAACTGCACCCTCCCGACTGATTCGCCCCGCAGAGCACCGTGATGTGACCCGCACTGTGTCGCGCCACGCTGCGCCTCTCTGCCGGCCCGGCACACTGCGTATGGCGAGTGTTCTGCTATGCTGGCTTAGCGCCGGCGCTGACGGTATAATAGTACTGTGGCACGACAGTCCACCGCAATCCTCTGACGACGACGCCAACGACGCCGTTCTGTGCCCGCTGAGAGGCGCCGGAGCGAGTCGGCAGCGGCGCCTCCGGGTGTCAGTGGCAGTGTGCAGTCAGCAGCTCCGCAGGCAGGCAGGAGCAGGCAGCGGGCTGACGACCGTGGTCGAACCGGCCGTCACATCTGAAGACCGACTGTGACCTCCGAGGACCGACGCGACAGATACCAGGGACCGACTTCGAGGACGACGGCGACCAGATTATCCAGCGACGCGACTCTTCCGAGGACCGACGGCGCGCAGTCACCACAGTACTGACCGTCAGAGGCCGACGGGCCAGGACCACAGACCCGACTTCGAGACCGACGGCGCCGGCACCACAGAACCGCTTGCCTGAGATCCCGCAGTTACCAGGTTCACCGAGACAACGCTGGGTGTTGACCGACGGAGTTTGACGTGGCACGTAGGAACGGCGTTCACGCGACGGCCGCCGGCGGTTGAGCGCGTTTGGGTTCAAGACCACCGAGCGGGGGCCGTTCAGCGTGCTGGGCGAGCTTGTCTGCAACTCCAGCAGCGCGACGGGGAAGAGGCCAGGCTGACATCAAGCTGGACAAACCTAGAGAGCTTCCATTAATGGTGAACGAAGCAGGATACGGTTGTGCTTGGACAGAGCCGGTACTGGGTTAGCCCCTGCTGAACATGGTAAGACGGATACAAAAAACAGAGCGAGAGGCTCTCCTGATGGCCACTTAGCGGCTTGACAGTGAGCCAAGGGTCTCGACCTGTGTGAGGGACACGAGAATGACAGCACCCTCTCACGCCATGACAGCTACGCTTGCTCCACCCGGCCATTGAGTATGAGCTCCAGATGAGCTTACGGTGGCAGCAGCGGGACGGTGCGGCCAGCGTGGTCCGGAGTGGGCGGGGAGGCTTACGAGCGGGTGGAGGCTATCGGAGCGGTGGAGAGGTTAGGAGGCGGGGAGGAGTTACGGGGACACACGGGGCTGCCCAGTGTGAGACACTGCTGACCGGCCTGGCGTTCGCCACGTTCGGTCTGTTTCTGCTGCTGTTGGTTCAGCAGGCCGTCAACGGGGCTAACGGAGGCGGCGGCCGGGCCAGCGGCCGGGAGAGCGGCCGGGAGAGCGGCGGCGGCGGCGGCTCCGAGACAGAGTCGTGGCCGCTGCTGCTGCTGCTGCTCCGTCACCTGGACCAGCTGCCTGGTGTGTTGCTGTCGGGGGACGCAGACGGGCCAGGCGTGACCTGGCGACCGCGGGACGGTGTCGCCCGCACAATCGCTGCGAGGTGAGCAACTCTTCAAATTCGTATCATTTGAATTGTTATTTTATGTTTGTTTTTGCCAGCTACTTTAGCATTACAAATATATGTATATGCAATCGGACACCACAACAATCGATTGATTGGGCACGCTCACAATTGGGCCCAGCATGACTGCCCGTGACTTGCCCCGAGATTTTGCATTTGTTAACGCTGTTATATCTGTGTGAGGGGTATCACCGCTATCACACCGTGTGACTCACTGGGACGAATCATTCTGACACTGTGCTTCTCTCGGTTTGTTTCAGGTGACGACGTCCGGCTGGAGGCTAGCCAGTAGAAGGACCCGGGAGCCAGAGAAAGAGGAACGAGGAACGAGGAACGAGGAACGAGGAACGAGGAACGAGGAACAAAGAACGAAGAACGAGGAACGAGGAACGAGGAACGAGGAACGAGGAACGAGGAACGAGGAACGAGGAAATCCCGACAGACTTTCGAGGCCAGCGAGGTTCCCGCGCGCGGCGCCCGATTCAGGCATATGGGAGCCCGAAACCACACGCCCTTGCCCTGGCGTCACAGTGCAGCTGACCCGGACACCCAGTCTCCGGAGTCTGCTGCAGATGACGTTCAGAGGAGCGAGCCAGCAGTAGCGGCCACGGCCAACGCCAGTGGGACGAAGGGTGAGTCATTGATGCCATTCGTGATATCATTATGTCTTATGCAATGTATGCAAATAGAAGGGTGAGATGTAACATACCATGCATGGAGGCGGTGTGGATCGTATGATATCGAAAAGCCACCCTTAGTATAGTCGTACCAGGATATCAGGAATAGGGCGGGGCGCGGTCAGGAAGCAAGGTGCTTCCTCAACCGTTAGATGTGACCGGGGGGTTCGGCGGTGTCTCACCGAACAGAACTATGCGTAAGTTGGGGTCCCGGGGAGTATTGCCCCCGTGACTCTGGGCCACGCCTGCAACTGCGAAGACCCAACGGGTCGGACACTGCCTTGCACATTCAAGCAGGAAATAGTGAAAATGTTAGACGGCTATTATGAGATGACAATTTCGTTATTACCGACGAGCGGCGCAGCTTGCTCAAGTCGTGCTCAATAGGGGCCGTAGCGAAGGAGGCGCGGGGGCGCTCCCCGGAGCCAGCGGCAGCGGCCGTGTCGCGCGCGCAGCCGCCGAAAGGGCCGATTGAACCGCGCGAAGCGCGTGATCACCGGCTGCTACCCGCGAGGTACTGGTGAAGTAACACGACTGACTGAGGGGGGGGGCGATAGGCCGTCCCCCTCCCGATCTTCCGAACTACTTGGAACGTCTGAAAATTAAACGGATTGTCGAGAGCGCGCGAATGTTGAACGAGGGAAAACTAATATGTAACCTACGGTCCCGGACGACGTTCACATCAGCACGGCCAAGACAAAAGTGACCTTGTCATCAAAGATTACGAGGAATTGAAATGCGCGCAAAATGTGTGATATTCAAAATCATAAGCAGGAAACGGTTATGATCGTTGGATCGCTGAACTAAATTACCATGCAAGCGTGATTTGACTGGTAGGGCAAGGTCCATTCTGAAGGTGCGAGAGGCCAAAATTGAGATGTTACATCATCACAGTGAACCTAGTAGGTCGGTGTGACTAAAACCGAAAATTACCGTAGAACAATGGTCCCAAATCGGTGGGCTGACCCAGGGAAACGGACAGCTACGGAGGGAACGAAGTCTTGAAGCTGAACCAGTTAAATGTTAGCTTAAACAGCGAGCAGCGCAGCTTAACACTCCTTGGCGCCTTGCTGTCGCGCACGGAATTCCAGAATTTCGAATTTGTGAAATAAAAGGGAATACAAAATGGGCGCTCTCAGTCGGGGTGGAGTGCGCGCCCATGAAGGGATAGAGCTGCCAAACAAACAATGGAAACAGCAGTTAGGCTATTCCAGATTACAAAAAGGGGTGGGGCGATGCCCCTCCTGACGCTGGAAAAAGCGGGTAATGTCGGGAGGGGTGGGAACCGCAAACAGTGGTCTATATAGCAAGAAGAAGTAAAAACAAAAAGTGGAGAATGAAGGCAGTGTATGGCGTAAGGATTAGTCGCATTTGTTGTCGCGAAAGGCGTTACGCGGCGGGGAGAAGGCAGTTTGAAATTAGATTCGACTAACCTACACACATAGTCGTAGGGAAAGGGGGGAGGGTGAGAGGGAGGGGGAGAAGGGGATTGACCCAAGTCAGATATGGCGGCGATTACCTTGAGCGAATTGTGTGTAACCTTAAATTGTCCGGGGGGGCGAATCGGCCCCCGGAAGGTGCGCATTACAGCACATTAATCAACCCCACCAAATTGCGAATCCTATCAGTGCAGTGCACGAAGGTACTGTCCCAATAAATCAGCAGAAGGGGTCAAGACAGGTGTAGGGGCGTTGTCTTGGGGTGACACAAGTGTGATGGTAAGCACTGCGAGAGGTGGTGGTGAAAGAAGTGGGTAGAAAAACAGCGACATCGTAGAGAATGGGGTCGAGATGTGAAAGTCGAAGCGAACAACGGAATGAGATTGTCCAATATGGAAAACAAAAACTGGGCACAAATTGATTACAAGGTCAAAGGGGCAAAAACAGAATATGTAAGAGAAAACATTGCCAATATTGTGTGTAAAGTCTGGGGTATCGAGAATAGAAGAGGACGAGAGTCAGGTGCAATTGCAATTCTTCCAAGAAAATTAGTATTGTGAAAAAGAAAAACACGGGTAACAGATAGTCAATTCGCGAATATCGAGTTGTTATCAATGTACGTTCTTAGGCCTAGTTCGATGAACAGGATTGAATGGAGTTCAGGGACCTTAAAAGGTCATCAAGGTTCACGAACACGGAGTAGAACCGTTGCAAAAACTTGCATTAGAGACTCGCAAATAGTTCTCGTCAATTACGCATCGGATTATGCAGGGACCGTATTGACCGGTGACTTGTTGACCGACCGTTGACCGAGGCAAAGTCGAGACAAAATTGATTGATTATCGAACGCAATGAGTTTAGAGAACAGGAGGTACAAGAATTAGAGCCAATACTTTGAGATAAAAGTGATAGACAAACTGCTGCAAGAGTGTGTGAACCCTGGGTGACCTGTCAGCCCGAACCATTTAAACTGAGTCAGCTTGATTGCCAATATAAAAGGACAATAAACAGCTGTGCAGTAGGTGCGGATGCTTCCTTAGCTGCCACGGTCGAGATAATGACAATAACGAAGAGCATTATACCAATTATGACTGGGATGACGAGACCTGAAGAGTTAGTTGCCCAGGTCACAAAACAACAAATTTAAGCGATGCTCCGACCTAACACATACAAGCAGCTTCCAGGATTAGGGTTAAAAAATATCTGTATTTCTCAAAAGTTTTGATTTTAGTAGATTTCGAAAATCAGAGAGAGAAGTTTGATAGCTGAGTCTATTATCAGTCATTTTATATATTATAATTTGATTTATCTTAAAAAGTGTACTTTTCACGGCGTTTTCCTAAAAAAATGCGTTTTTACAGGATTTGTGTTGTTATTTGACGGCAAAAGTGCAGCCTCATCGGAAAAAAACCTAGATCCACCCAGGTTTGAAGATACTGCGCCCAAATTTCCCAGAAAAAATGCGCCCCTGTTCCCGAAAAAATGCGCCCCTGTTCATCGAAAAATCCGCACCTGGTCCCCGAAAAATGCACTCCTGTTCCCCAAAAAATGCGCCTCTATGCCATGCCCCCCCTCCCTTCGAAAAAAATGGGTCCGCCCCTGGCACAGAGGGACCCCTGAACAGGTCAGAGAGGACCCCGAGTATGTCAGCAGGGCGAAAAAGTAGCCAGTGCAGTCCATGGCCAGCTCTGAAGGAGCCTTGAACAGGCTGGAGACCATTGGACAGACCAGAGGGCCCCTGGAAAGTTCAAAGATTTTCTGCGCAGACCGGAGGGGCCACTGACCAGACCAAAGGGGTTCCTGGGCGGGTAAGAAGGGTCCTGAACATGCCAAATTGGCCCCTAGCCAGCACAGATGGGCCTCAGGGTACGACGGAGGGTTCGTTGAGCATTTCAACAGAGCGACAAAGCAGCCAGCACAGTCCGACCAGACGAGTCACTGGGTAGATCGGTAGATCGGAGGGGCTTCCGGAAAAATCCGAGGGACCCCTGGCAAGACCAAAAGGGTCTCTAGGCCGGTCGGAAGGGCCCTCAAACATGCCGGATGAGTTCCTAGCGAGACTGGAGGGACCCTGGACAGAGATGGGGGTGCCGCTGAGCTTGTCGGCAGGGCGACAAAACAGCCAGCGCAGTTCCTGGCCAGGTCGGATGGACCTCTGAACAGGCCGAATGGGTCCCTTTGACACACAAAAGGGGCTTGTCTGAAAGTCAGCGGGTCCCTGGTCAGACCGGTAGGGCCCAAAGCAGACTCCCCAGACTCCCTAGATGAAGATTAAATACAAAGATGACTTATTCCACAATATTGAAATCAGAGCTTTCGGGTACATGGTAACACTCTTTGTCCACGATTGAGAGACATTCACTAACACCCGGAAAGCTCCGATTTTAATATTTGTATTGCGAAGCAAGTCATCTCTTTGTATTTAATCAATATCACCCACTCCACATCATGTCTTTTCGCGGATCCCAGTTGAGTCCCTGAACAGGTCGAAACAGCGATGAAAAGGTCGGATGGTCCCCTAGACGATCTGAAGGGCCCCTGCTTGGGCGGATCCAAAACAGGTGATTTGAGTCATTTTTTAGGGGGCGAATCCCAGAAAGTCTCGCACAATTCTGAAAACTCATCTGATTTCGCTTGCGAAATCCGATGATATCAGTAACTGATTTAAAACAAACTCTCCTGAGTACAAGTTGCTTAAGAAATATATCAAATTTGCGCTGATTTTGGGTGGCTGGGGAGGCATTGCCCGTGCTGCCCCCTCCCCCTCTGGATCTGGCATCTGCACATGAGCCCCTGGATCTTTCAGCAATATGAAAGTTGTGCAGGGAATGTAATTCAAATTTTTCGCGATAGTAGATATTATATTATATGCGGTTAAAAAACAATGCCGTGCATCGGTGTATTTTTGTGTTCTGTTGCTGGTTTCCTATATGATTTGGCAAAGAAGTTCGTTTTAGCGCTTTTTGTATTGCATTTTTAAACGCACAATAACAATTTTAGAGTTCCGCACCATTTGCAATGTGACGCAATGATGAAAATGAATATACAGGACATATTACTCACAATTTCGCGCTGCTCTGCGGCACAACTATATTAAGATATTCAGGTCTTGAGCCTAAAAATATTCACAATTATTATAGCTGATTCAAAATTGGTGTCGCTGGTTCGAAGGTTGAAGGCAGTTTGATAACTTCAGCTCCTAAAAGTTGGTATGGCTCATGCCATACCTGTAAAGCTGCATTCTTCACCCTTGTAACGTGTCTTTTCATCCCTTTTCTTTTGCCCTTTCAACGCATGGGAAGGAGGCCTTTTCAACGCTCGGGAAGGGGAGTGACGATACATTCATCAACTTCTTCAATTGGGAGGGTTCAAAATGATATAAAATGGAAAGGACATTTATGTTAAATCTACAAGTGTTTAAGTGTTAACTATCTTGTTTATTTTGGTATTTTGGTATACATATACTGCATTATATATCATATATTTTTACAGGGTAACAAAATAGGCACAAATACTAAGTTCGCAGATTTTTTAACATTCATTTTCAAACACAAATACGATATCAAGTATGATTTTGATTACTAAGGAAAAGGCGGATCACGCTAAGGCATAAGTGTATTTGTTCGTATAATTCATTCATATGTTAGTTATTTAGGAAACGGACCATGTGCATTGTGCTTTATCTGCTTTCGGCGCGGGGGCGTCTCAGCCGGCGACGAGATTCGCGTAGGTCCTCCGTTCTACCGGTTAGTATCTGTGGGTCCTGACATCCCACTCTGGTACGGCGGTGGGGGGTTCGCTCTCGAGTCGGATCGGCGTTCTCCAGAGACAGATGGCGCCGCTCTAGAGTCTGGACGGCGGTTCTTCGCAGAAGTTCGGACGGCGGTTATTCCAGAGGTCGGGGACGTGTGTTCTTCCACGATAGTCGGACGTGTGGTTTCCAGAGTCGGTACGGTGGTTCTCCAGAGACAGACGGCGCCGCTCCAGAGTCGGACGGCGGTTCTCCAGAGTCGGACGGCGGTTCTCCAGAGTTAGACGGTGGTGACGGACGGAGGCGTGCGCTGAGCCCGCCCCCTGTCAGCCAGTGACTGCACTCTGAGCAGTGCCCTCAGCTGTGACGTCCAGCTGGCAGTGAAGTCAGCAGTGACATCTGACCAGCAGTGACATCTGAACAGCCTGAACAGCAGTGACGTCTGACCAGCAGTGACGTCTGAACAGCAGTGACGTCTGACCAGCAGTGACGTCTGACCAGCAGTGACATCTGAAGCAGCAGTGCCGCTGAGCAGCAGTGGACGTTGACAGCAGTGACGTCTGACCCAGCAGTGCGTCTGACAGCAGTGACGTCTGACAGCAGTGACCTCTGAACAGCAGTGACGCCTGAGCAGCAGTGACGTTCTGAACACGCAGTGAACGTCTGACCAGCAGTGAACGTCCTGACCAGCAGTGAGTTCTTGACCCGCAGTTGACATCTGAACAGCAGTGACGTCCAGCTGGCAGTGAAGTCAGCAGTGACATCTGACCAGCAGTGACATCTGAACAGCAGTGACATCTGAACAGCAGTGACGCCTGAACAGCAGTGACGTCTGACCAGCAGTGACGTCTGAACAGCAGTGACGTCTGACCAGCAGTGACGTCTGAGCCAGCAGTGACTCCGTTCAGCCAACAGTGACGCCAATCAGTGACCTGCCTTCGACAGTATCGTCCGCAGTCCTGTTTCTTCTGGCTGGACCTGCCGTCTCTCCGTGACCTGCCGTCCCTCCGTGACCTGCTGTCTCCCGTGACCTGCCGTCTCCCCGTGACCTGCCGTCTCTCCGTGACCTTCTCCTGGCTGCTGATGTCGACAGATCTGACGGAGGCCGAGTCGGCGGCTTTCGCCGAGGACCCACAGCTACGCAGCACCGCCCTCGCCGTCGTGGACCGGCTCAGCGCGCCCGTCCTGCAGTACGTGCGATCCGTGTTGGGGCCACAGGGGGCGGGGGCGGTCACAGCCCGCTCCTCCGGCTATGGCGGGGGCGGGGGCGGCTACGGCGGAGGTGGCGGGTACGGCGGTCCCAGTCCGCTGGACACGGCTCTCAGTGCGCTGGCACTGCTCGCCTTCGCGCTGTTCTTCCTCAACTCGATTCTGCCGTTGATCACTGGAGGCGGCACTGCCACGGGAGGCGGCAGGACCGGCCGGTCGGCGGCGGACGGCGCTGATGACCCGCTGCCGCTTGACCTGACACAGGAGGCACTGAACCTAATCACCAGCTGGGTCCACAGCGACCGGCAGCGATCTCCGCACAGGTGGTCCTGACCTGGAGTAGCACGGTCACAGCGCTGGACAAAAACAACTGAAAGCCCAGTTTATTATGCACAATCGGTACAATTAAGATATTGTGCATTCCTCATAGACGTAGGAAGAGGGAGAGGGGTGAGGGCATGGGCCATGGCCTTCCCACTTTTTGTCATTTTCTGCTAAAATTTTGTATTTTGCTTGGTGTGGATTTGTATACCAAAAGGATCGCAAAGGCGAGAAGGGCCTAAATCTGCAAAGAAATCTCGCATAGGGACTGCTTTTCTCTCAAGACGAAATCAAATTTGGACTGGCCCCCTCACTATCCATGACGTTGCTATGTCCCTGACATACTTGATGTTCAATATATTGCGATGCATGATCATTTATGCTGTGTAGGTATTGCAAATGTCGCTCCTATTTACCCGGGAAACTGCAATGGAATATGTTTACTTTTGGTTAACTGATTGCTGATCTAAATATTGTAATTGATATGTCAGCTTGATGAAAATGATCGTCTTGTTCGCTTGTTCATTTATTCACATTCGGTGTCATAAATCATTATGGTGATAGGTGGCTATGCGCTATACCACAACATGATTTCTGACACGAAAGAAGATTCTGTTATGTAAAAGTGCATATTATTATTTATCTTGTTATGTGATTGCAGTTGTATGTTTTGTACCTACGTGTTATACTCGTATGTGTTCATTCAATAAGTTCAATAAATGCGTGACTTTAAGACTATTGCTGTTATACTTGTCATGAGCTGACGACCACTAGTCAGCAGTTCTTGGACACTTGTTTAAGGTTAACCCTATTCCTGGAGGGATGAAAAGTATACGAATCTGTCGGGGGGGCTTATTCGCCCCCCTTCAGATCTCCGCTACCATAAAGAGGCTAAGAAACATGAAACTTGGTGTGTGACTAAGTCGACAATGAACTCTATTTTTTTAAATTTTGGTGACCTTGGGTCATTTATCTTCAAGGTCAAATCACGTCATCAAAAATTATTTTTGTCAAAAACATGATATTTTTCCAGGAACCTTGCCATTATCTCGAAACTATGGGCAGCTAGGAGGAATCCGAAAAATATGAAAGCGGTTTTAATCGGTTTTCACCTATATAGCCATCAGAATGACCTTCAGGTTTAATGGTTTGGACTTGTAGAGGTCAACAAATTGTTAAAAATGTTTTTCAGCAAATGTTTGTTCGCTAATCTTTTTATCTAAAGTATATACAGCAGTTATTTTGTACATCGTGTTTCTCTCATCATTGCGGTTTGAATGCATCATCAACTTTGTAAATCGAAAATTTGACCGCGGGTCAAGGTTCAAGGTCAGTCAAGGTGACGTAAGTCGAATCAAATACATATCAAAGACGCGTATATTATCAAGATAAACATTTTGAGACCATTGTGAGTCTCTATGATGTTCTTTGTCACGAGTTTGAATAAAAAGGTGTTGGTGACCTTGAATGACCTTTCAAAGGTCACTGACTAAAAAATTCATACCTTTTCATGCAAGAAGGGCCTAAGATGACATGATATCTGGAATAAATTGGATCGATGCAATGTATTAACCTCGTTTTTCATTTTTCCCAATATACTTATATTGGAAGGTTACATTTGACCTGACATCAGGTCATAAATATTTATATATCACCTGAAATTTTAAACACATATTATTTGGCATGTTTCTGCTCACATAAATCGTTTTTTTTAACGTCCTGAAACAAAAAAACTTGGCATCATTTGTGAAAAAAAAATAAGTTAAAAAAAATGTGGATTTCAAAATTCAAGAATTTAGAAATTTTGAGATAGTTCATCTGAAAACAATCAATTTATTCTACTGATATCTATTTTTTGCTAACATTCTCTTCACCACAGAAACTCTCATGAGTGCTTTAAGCATGTAAAGATTTTGTGTGAAAACGGCCGAACACTGGCCGCTAAAAACTGTCCTGGACCCCTCCTAATAATTCAATTTGGAAAAAAGTACACCATTTCGATGCGCAATGAAATGTTAGGAAAAGCCAGAAGTTTGAAAATTCTGAGTGAGTTATGAATGACCCGTACGCGAAAAACCTCAAGGGGGGCCGATTCGCCCCCCCCCCCCGACAGTAATAGGGTTAACACAATAACACAGACGATTTGGTCTCTAGCACATGGTTTGGTAACCATAACAATAATACTCATATCTGATAGAAGAATGCATATTTTTTATACTTACCATAAGGCGCCGTAGAGCTGGCAATGAACGAGAAAGAGCAAATTAAATGTACGATGAATTATAACGATCGAGCACTCATCCAGCAGTGACGTCTGACCAGCAGTGACTTCGTTCAACCAACAGTGACTTCAATCAGTGACCTGCCTTCAACAGTGTCGTCCAGTCTACAGTCTACAGACTTGTGAGAAAGTGGCGGCTGAGGGGTCCCTAACAATGCACCAAATTTGCATACAATGAAATCTCCCCAGCCATTGGGGAGTTTTTGCGATAAAACATCTTCCAAGCTTCAACAGTCAACACCCCTCACGTAGCATGCGCCATGTGCAGTGTTAGTCTACCCTAGTCACCCACGTGATTCGCCACTAGTCTCAAACAGGGGAGGTTGAAGGGGGCTGCTCAGCAAAGAAGCCTGCTTGTCAATCGGACTTACGGTTACAGAGATATTGCTTCTCAAAAGCGTCGCCACGGGCCGGGACAGGTCGGGTCGGGCCGTGCCGCTCATATTAATATTTGTATCATATACCACGGAAGGACGATCTAGTGCGTGCTTGTAACAAATAAATGACAATAATGCATTCGAAAATCTTATTTTCGGCCATATACGTGTGTCCCTCACACAAAAGGCTCGAGAGCTAAAGCCGCGAACGATGTGCGAACAAACACAGATTTGAAACCGGTTTAATGGTTGAGTTAGGTCATTGAACTTAAACCTTAAAAATCGTTGCATTGTTTTCTGGAAATAACTTTTAGGGTAAGAACTATCAGGATATAGATCAAGCATTTTTGGGGAGGGCAAATCAAGTGGCATGTATCCAAAAAAGTTGTTGATTGGGGGTAGAAGACCATCAGCCGTCTGTGAGAAAGTTGTTGAACGGGAGGGGATGAAAACGAGTCGTCTAACAATGTCTGAAACTGTACGCAGGGGCGTCGCCGATAATTTCTTTTAGAGAGAAATCGACTAAAATGACGAAAAAGATGTATCATCATTTTCTGCGTGTACTTCAATCCTTTCAGCATTTTTAATGTGGATTTTCCTGTTAGGGTATTGGTATGTACAGTCGGTCTATTATGTATCTTACCTTTTTTAGTATTTAGAACTCATCTAGTTTCACTTCTGTGTACATCAAGGACTGATACAAGGTAACATGTGGTACTTAGTACCTACCTAGGTAGGTAACACATGTTTCCTTGAATAAGTCCTTCATGTACAAAGAAGGGAAATTAGAGGAGTTTTAGAAGCCAAAAAAGGGAAGATACATAATAGACCAACTGTACATGCATACATACATGTTATCTAGCGCCGTAAAGTGGCGCGTAATTTTTGCGTGTTTGCCTGATAAATCTTAGAAATACCTATAGGCGGTGTAAAGGATAAAAAGCTAACAATGTTATTCATTAAATTCAGCGTAACGACGAACCGAAAACGATGACGATGGCCACTGATGTGACGCCGCTTGCGGCGTGAAAATTTTGGTTTTAGGTCGTATAAAATGCAATTTTAATATGAATTTTTAAAATTGCATTTATATACTTATATTGCATATAAATTATATTGCATATAAACAAATATGAAAATAAAATTCAATATTAATAAGAAATATGAATTTTAACATGACCAGGCCCTTGAAACCACACCATGAGTGGAGCCGAGCCTCAGGTAACTCCTTTTCTTGGTTGCACATCTCGGTATGATGCACAGCACAATATTTGTCCTTGGGGCCAGCAATTAACGCCAGGGAGATACTTAATACACTGCCACTGCCAGACACTGCCAGACATTTTACGTAATTCATATTCCTATTTTCACATTTGTATAAGCGATTGCAAAACTTGTCTCATGCCACGCAGCGGCGCAAAATTTCCCGTTTTTGACTGTGGATAACTGTTTTTTGACTGCTGCAAAGGCAATTTTTACGATAATTTTGAAGAGGCCGACCGTTTGTACCACTGGGTGAGGAGGAGGGGGCAATCATAGTTTCAGGACCTTTGAGGGCATGTCCCCTTTGCCCTCTGGATCCGCCCCTGAAAATGACAGTGATATGACTTATCAATGACGACCCTCATCAGGAAGGAGGGACGGTGTCCCCTTCGTCCCCCCCCCCCTACGGCGACGGCCGACGCCCTTGTTACTTACTGGTGTCAAGTCAAGCCCTTTCGGAGACGTTATTTTGTAAATAACTGTAACACATTTTACCTGCATGCAATCGGCCATGGCCTGCATAGCCGCCGTGACCTGTAGTGCACGAGCATACCTGTCATTCAGTAGGTATACGGTGTAGCAGCGGTGTGGCGCCGTTCGGAGGAACCTGCAGGGGCGTCTGCACTCAGCAGGGAGATGACACGCTCACAGCTCACAGTAATCTCTCATTGCCGGGGTGCCGAATAATCTCACCCCGACAGCCATCAGCTCCGGCACGTCACAGCGTGACGTGTGACGTGTGACGTTACATCACACAGTGTCACATCACACAGCAGTGTATTGACATCAGACTGACAGACGGCGCAGCTAAATGGTGCGCATGGTCCGTGTTTATAGCTCTGTGAGTTGAATAGTGGGCCACCGCTCCGGCGCCTGCGTGACGCACATTAGACACATGTTGATTGTTGGTTGGCCGACAGCGCCCTAACGACCTGACCCTGTTGATCCGCGCGTGAACTCGGTGCGCCGCGCCTCCGCCGCCGCCGAGACGGCCAAGCGTGACATCTGCACCGCATGGGCGGCGAACTCGGCGCAATTAACTGGCGCCGCGAGCGCGTCATAACTGCCGCAAGCGGCGTCATAACTGCCGCTCACGTAACGGTTTAGTAGAGTAATTTGTCAGACAAGTGGCGGAAGGCAAACGTGATGTATGACTTTGAAATGTAACTATAGAACTTAACGATCTGCGCGGGCTAGCTACCACAGGATGCGGCTTCTCCGTTTGCTATTCGGTTCTTGTCGCACTTGAAACCAAAGTATGAAGCCAAACCGAAAAGCTCTCAAGACTGCCATAGAGGTGAGTTTTGAGTTAAAACGTCTGCGAACAATGTAACTGTGCATTTATATAATAGACGACATCCTATATAGTTTTTTGCAATAACACTTTTCCTTCTCAACATTACCTTCGGTTTCTTGATATTAGACAAGATGCGTCTTAAAAGCTCTTGGTCTTAACGATATTTTTTGGGGACAACCTCTTGTGCTGTCAAAAATATTTTGCACTACAACTATGATTCAGTGTTATTTTGATTTGGGACGTGTATGATGTATGTGTTGCAAAATTGCTGCCTGGCCAACTGATTGTTCTTTGGAAGTGGTGCGTACATACATCTATTTGTGAGCATGAAACCGGTGGCCCTATCTAAGTGGGTACATAGTTATAGAGCCTTGGTACATACATACATCTATAGCCACTCGCCATTTTTGGACAACCTGAACATGCTGCAGTGCATACTGGGACTTGCTCAGCTCTGTTTTCGGTCTCGTTCTGGCCTCGTTCTTCCCCATCCTACGCGCTGTCACGTCACACCGTTCACACGCCGTCATTTCGGTTGCAACGTCACACTACTACACACGGCACATCCGGCCGTGACGTCACCGCCGTGACAGTGTGACGTCACAGTAACGAAGCGGCGGCGGGGCGGCGGCGGGGCGGCGGCGTCTGTCAGACGCAAGTGCGGCAGGCACCGACGGCGGATCGGACGCGCACGGGCGTCAGGCACCAGACGGCGTGTCGGACGGTGGTGAAGGACTGTGGTGTACGGACTGTGGTGTAGGACGATTGGTGTAGGACTGTGTGTAGGACTGGTGTAGACTGTGGTGTAGGACTGTGGTGTAGGCCGTTGACGAGGTCGGAGACGTCGCGTGGCTTCTCAGTGCCGCACCGTGACGTCACAGGGGGCGGATGTCGCCCTCTGTTCTGATGGTGCTGGCCGGGGTGGTGTCCGGCCTGCGGACCGTCCTGAGTCAGGGAATGACCAGGCCGCAGCACACCGTACTGAAGCTGCAGCAGACGATGCAGGCTGCTGCAGCTGAACGTCTGAGGGANGTGGACGAATAGACAGACAGAAAGAGAGACAATCTTTCTTTATGTAGCAAGTTAGATGACCATGAACAGTATTATACTGTCTGCTTCGTGACGACAATTACGTGCGAGTGTGTATGACTGTGTATGTTTGTATGTGTGTCGGAATGTATGTGACCGTTCAAATTATTTTACATTTATTTATGTCTTTGACAGTGGTTCTGTTATAGCCTCACATGGGTGGAATCAGCCTATGACGATCAATAAATACTCATAAACCGCAATCCGGAGGCGATGCTGACGTCATCGGCGCCTACAAGTGGTCTACCAGCCTCCCACGTGTGCATTACGTGTCAGATCATTGACGTCATCAACAGACTCTCGGTCGGTAATCTGCCTAGCAGCGTGACCAATAATGGAGGCAGATTTCACAGCCGCATACCTTCTCAAACCATCAAATGGCACGGGAATGACGCTCTGCAGAGGATTTCTCATGTATGCTGGAGGTGTGCTCATGGCCATTGGCCAGCTTACGCCGTCAAAGAACATATAAATCATAAGATTGTGTTGTGTTCAGCATTGTGATGCATCAGCATTGCTCACTGGTTGGGAAACAGAAATAGGAAGAAACTAGTGCTAACCCGTCCGCTCCGCTGGACGATCTATGCATACAGTCTCCATTTTTACGTTTTTTATTCGTCATATTACCGAGGTACTCACCCGTCAAGAGATCGTGGTTTGTTTTCATTTCGGTGCAAACGGCTATGTTTTTAGCGTTAACTGCTAAACCCTTCTCTGCTTTAGGTGTCGCTGTGTGCGGCATTAAAGGGAGTGTGCCTACTCACTATTGGTCCTATAGTGAAGTTTGTTGACACTAGTCTGTAGAACATAATTTTCTGATTTAGCCATATGCTTCATTCCCAGATTCACTTTAGTCTCGACTAGAGATATTTCAAAGTCGCCATCAATACTGGCAGTACTTAATTATCGAATAGTCGCCAGAGAGCTTTCGCTAGCTAGAAGCATTGCTCTTAAATTACAACGCTAAGCACAGGCATAAATTGTTTAGCTCTGGCCAATAGAAAACAACTCGTGAGCACTGATAACAGCTGCCGAACAGAGCCTTGATAAAACTATAACAAGCCATACATTGCTCGTATAGGTTTGTTTATCGTCTTTGCTGCGCCATTATAAGGCAACATCTTCGTTACTTCTGTTATAGTGACGATCCGTTTATCAGTTTTGAAACAAAACAAATGCAAAACAGAATATAAGTAAAAATTCAACTAAATGGGCTCCATACGTGAATTTTATCGTAACCAATGATCAAACCAATATCTTCTTACCGTAATAAAAATATATTTGGCATTTCAAAAGAGTGCACACTCCCTTTAAGTATCATTGAGATGCTATATAGGTGGCGCTGGTGTGCACAACCCGCCACAACCCGTGCACAACCCGCACAACCCGCAACCCGGGTTGTGCACACCAGCGCCACCTATATAGCATCTAAATGATACTTAAATTTAGTCCCGGTCAGCATCGGTCGTATAGTTCAAGTTCCGCCCATCAGAGGGCGGGCGGCTGTATTATCGGTGGAAGATGTGTCGGGTTATTTTTCTAACAGTAACAGTACGGCATGCCGTGAATGGAGTGCTCAGAATGCTGTACTTATTTAACCACATCGTTTGTTTCGACCTCTCTCGTTGTCGAAATAGCCTGGTCGGTAGAGCAGTAGACTGATTGTAAAAATATACCTGGTTCGATCGCGAGTCCCGCATTTTGTGCAGGCCGGTGCATCAATATGCCGTATTTACCCATTCACGGCATTTGGTAAGACTGGACTCTTGGCAAGATTGGGCCCAGGATCGGCCCGCCACAGGTAGTAAACAATTGTCAAGGGATTCCTTGGAATTCCAGGGTTTTAAATCGGAAATTAAGTGTCGACGCAAAACTCCGGACGTGGTAAACCTACTAGAGTTATACATGGGGCGGCTATCCCCATGGCTGGCTGAACACCATGGCTAATGGGGTGGACTGGACTGGAAAATCTCTAGATCATGGCTGTGGCTACGGCTGTGGCTGCATAGTCTAACCTGGGATTTGTTTTTGCACAATCTTATCAAACCAATCATGGGTTAAGGGAGTGTGCCCTACTCTTTTGAACTGTCACAAATATATTTTTACTACGGTAATGGAAGCTACTGCTTTGATTATTGGTTACGATAAAATTCACGTCTGGAGCCCCTTTAGTTGAATTTTTATTATTTTCTTGTTTTGCATTTGTTTTGTTTCAAAACTTCAAAGAAACGATCGTCACTATAACAGAGTAGGCGAAAATGTTACCTCAATAATGGCTGCACTGGCCAGAGCTAACAATATATGCTAGCGTTGTATTTAAGAGCAATTGCTTCTAGTGCGAAAAGCTTTGGCGACTATTTGATAATTACTATTCTGCCAGAATTGTGATTGGCGGACTTTGGAATATCTTCAGCATCTTAAAGTGGATTCTGGGGAAATGAAGTACATGGCTAAATTCAGAACAAATATGTTCTACGACTAGTGTCAACAACTCCACATGACCATGTGGAAGGCACACTCCCTTTTAAAGAAGCCTGGGGATGTTTGCCATGAACAGTAGATCTGGAAATAAAGACAAAATATAAATTTTACAAAATCCCTCACGTGCTGGCCATCGGCCAGCCATGACAATTTGGTAGTGCCTGTGGCTGGCTGTGGCTGTGATGCCATGGCTGTGGGGCGGCTTGGCCAAGGAAAAGTGCAGCCATGTCGAACTCTAAAACCTACCCTAATTTTTTCGACCTCAAATTCTCCTCGGATTTGTATCGATCTCCGGGGGTCCCCAATCGGAGGTTGGGGGGAGGCAAGTTGCCCCGCTTGCCTCCCCCTCCGTGGCGACACCACTGCATCACTTACACCAACTTATGTATCGTCCTCTTGAAATAATTACTTGATAAGTTACCTATCCTTCATATTCATTTACTAAATTACTTATCCATTCATACATAGCGTCAATTAGTAAAGACAGCATGTAGTTGTGTACTTGATTCTCTTTGCAACTGTGATGTTTGGGCTGGTTTATGCATGGCAGGGGGGGATCTAGAACAGGATAGTTTTGGAGGGGCCACCGGTAGCTGGGGGAGGAATGTTAAAAAGTTTCACTTCATGATGACAACTTATGGGATTCCGCTTGTTTATGCTATGACTGCTGATGTAAAAAACTTCCCGTGGGGGCGTAGGAACTCATTTTAATGGGGGGGGGGGGTCAAAAATCATTTTGAAGTCCATTCTTTCTATGCAACGTCCATAGAAGTAGTGTTAAAATCCGCAATGTTTCGGTCAGTCCTGTCCCACCGGCTCCTACGCCCATGAGCTTCCCTTAGTAAAAGATGGTACTTACAAGTTTATTAGATTTGCTTTAAAATCAGAAAATGTGTCAAATTCGCTCCGATTTCAAACTTTTGGGGGCATGGCATGATTGAACCCCTCCCTGGAGCCGCCCCTGATTCATGGAGGAATCTAAGTTTTGGATAACCCTTTCACTTGGATAAGTCACAAACATCAAGTTATAAGAAGTGCTGCAGATGGGCATTACTGGGCATTACCACCATTGGTCAATGTCATGTTTCGGTGCAATGTCGATGCTGATCGACAGTTGGTGGCGCTGTAGTCGCGCCGGCAGGTGGCAGCAGCGAAGCTCTGGTCGCAGCATACACTGTCGGAGCTGATAACGAATCTAAGACAAAAATCGAAAACAGCTTTGTTGAACTTGACACCCGGAGCGTGACACCCTGTACTTGACTTTGAGCCATTAGATGATAGATCAGAACTCCTAAGCGAGTGTCACATTCGGGGCAATAAACTTTTCAGTGGAGGTGTACTCTGTGTAGCAACTAGCAAGGCCTTTTCTAAGGAATTTTCACTTGGGGGGGGGTCCACTGACGGATCTAGGCTTCAAGTTTGGGGCAAAATTGCAAAATTTTCCCCTTATTGTGTGTGCTGTCGCACGCTGGAGAGCTAGTTCGTCTGGACCTGGCGGGTGGGGCGCGGTTGCGGTGTGAGATCTACTAGGGCCTAGCATAGCATGCTCGATTTTCATGTTATTCAGAGTTTGTGTGTCAAAAAGATGCCCTCTTTTGTATGCGCTGTTGGGTCCGGTCACGCCATTTTGGCAATTGGAGCTTTAACAAATTGCTTAATAATACTGTTTATATCATGCCAACTGTTTCGCTGAGATTTTGTCATTGGGAGTCGGCCATGAAGACGAAAAAAATGCATATATTTCAGCCTTCAAAGTATTTTTAATATTAATTTCCATGTTAACGTAGGCACTTACGTTATTTAGCGCCACGAAGTGGCGCGATTTTTTTAACGAGTTTGCCAGGTTCAAATCCAGAAATATAGTCGGTGCGGGGGATTTTTGCCTTGTAAAGGAAAGAGAACTACAAATATTATTCCATTCAATTCAGCGTTACGATGTACCGAAGGTGATGACGATTGCTTCGCTATGACGAGGCCACCAATGTGACATCCGTGAAGCGGCGTGAAAAATGTTAATTTTAGGTCCGTGAAAACAAGATTCAACACATTTCATTTTCATGTCAAAAACCTTATTTCCCTTTAAGCACTGCATGTTTTAAAGGAATAGTTCAACCTTCCTGGGTTTTGAACTGAGGATAGCAGTTTTGTAGCCGTGTTAAAAACCCTAACTGCAATTTTTCTGGGGCTGAAAAGGGCTCTCCAGCCGAATATATTTAACATTTTAACTTTTTGACGAAGGATTGTGCCCTCGACACGCCCTGGGCAGAGGCTATTGTGGGCCTCAACACGCCTGGGAGAAGGCTGTACAGTAATTTACGCGAACTATGCATTTCGAATCTGGTTGGCTGAGCCGCGGTTTGACGTTGCAGAGGAGTCGCATTATAGTTTTTATGAAATTAATAATTAACGTCCTTTTGTCCTGAATCAGCGCGATGTATGACTATTTTTTGACATTATAAAAAAAGTTGTCCTTTGCAAATAATGAATCCAAATTGTGTTTGAAAAACTAAATCCCAAGGTGAACTATTCCTTTAACCCTATTCCTGGGAGGGATGAAAGTATACGAGTCTGTCGGGGGGGGCTTATTCGGCCCCCCTTAGATCTCCGCTGCCATAAAAGGTCTAGAACATGAAACTTGGTGTTGTGACTAGGTCGACAAATGAACTCTATTTTGTCAAATTTTTGGTGACCTTGGGTAATTACCTTCAGGTCAAGTGACGTCATCAAAAATTTATTTTTGTCAAAACATGAATATTTTCAGGAACCTTGCCATTATCTCGGAAACTATGGCCAGCTAGGAGGAATCCGAAAATATACTGTAAAGCGGTTTTTAATTGTCTTTCACCAATAAGGCATCATAAATTACCTCAAGAAGAATGGTTTGTGACTGTAGAGGTCCAACAAATGTTTAAAAAAACTGTTTTTTTCAGCAAATGTTTTGTTCATTAACTAACTTTTTATCTAAATTATATACAGCACTTATTTTGGTAACATCGTGTTTCTCTCGTCATTGCAGTTCAAATCATATCAACTTTGTCAAATCGAAAATTTGACCCCGGGTCAAGGTCAATGTCAAGGTCAAGGTGACGTAAGTCGGTCAAAATGCAAATCAAAAGAAGCGTATTGACGAGATAAACATTTTAAGACCATTTGTGAGTCTCTATGGTGTTCGTGTCACGAGTTATTGATAAAAAAGTGTTGGTGACCTTGAATGACCTTTCAAAAGGTCACTGACTAAAAAAACATTTTTTTTTATCAAGAAGGGCCTAAGATGACATGATACTGAAATAATTGGATTGATTCAACGTATTAAACCCTCGTTTTTCATTTTTCACCATATACTTATATTGGAAGGTTAGCATTTGACCTGACATCAGGTCATCAAATTTTTAGATATCACCCTGAAACTTTCAACACATATTATTTGGCAAGTTTTCTCTCATACACAATCCGTTTTTTTGAAACGTCTCGAAAATAAAAAAATTGCATCATTTTGTGAAAAAAATAAGTAAAAAAAAATCAAAACTCAAAATTTTGTAATTCCGAGATAGCCATCTGAAAAAACAATTAATTCTCTACCGATGTCTGTTTTTGCTAACACTTCTCTTCAACCCACAACTCTCCATGAGTGCTTAACCATGCAAAGATTTTGTGTCAAAACGGCCGAACACCCCCCTAAAAACTGTTCTGGACCCCCTCCTAATATTCAATTTGGAAAAAAATACACCAATTCCGATGCGCAATGAAATGTTAGGAAAAGCCAGCAAGTTTGAAGATTCTGAGGGGAGTTATGAATAACCCGTACGCGAAAAAACCTTCAAGGGGGCGATTCGGCCCCCCCGACAGTAATAGGGTTTAACGCTGCCATGATCTTTTATCTTGCTGCTTGTATTCAGAAGTATATAAGATAATTGAAATACAATGGAGAGTTCCTCTAGTAGCTAGTTCTTCCTCACGTATGTCCCTTATCTTCTGCGTGTGTTCCTATTCTCCTGTAAAACAAGGGCTTTGTTTTTGCTCGCCACGAGACGTATCCTTCAGCAAAGTCAACATTATTTGATAACATGATGCAAATACAATTTAAATTCACTCGTTGGTATGGAACAATATTGCTTAGTTTTTATGCTTTGAAACAATGGCTTCTCAAAATTGAAATATAAAAAAACACTCTCCCTTAAAGGCTACGCGAAAATATTTAGCACAACCAGGAATAAGAGAATAACAGGGATTGGCGACTCACAGCAGTTTGTATGGAGAGAAGGCGACCGGTTTTATTGTGAAAATCCTTTATCATTAGCTGAAGTTGCTCGTGACATCGTTCCAACGCTGAATATCAACTTTCAGGAGAGTCAGCAATCTTCTATATATATTGGGTGAAATTATTTGTTTGCGCAATGTGATATTAGGAATGCGTACACTCAAGTGGCGTATTTCGAAATCTATTAGAGGTATGTAAGGCATTAGAGGTATGTACAAATTTGTTAGAGCTATGTAGTAGGGTGTCTTTATGATTGTATCGGAAGGCAACTTAGNAATCTTGACTAGCGACACACCCTAATATATAGGCTGAGGGTGTTTTTAGACTATGTGAGAGGGCGCCTTCAGAGGTGAATCGTATCGCTGGGCGTCTTTGGAGGTATGTGGGAGGGCGTCTTCAGATGTGCATCGGAGGGCGCCTTCATACGCCTTCTCGTATATGTATCGGAGGACACCTCCGGAACTGTATTCGAGGACGCCTTTGAAGGTAAAGGGAGGGCACCATCGGAGACGTATCGGGAGGCGCCTTTGGAACCTGCAGAGTGTAGATATTTGGGAGAGCGTTTTCAAAGGTACATGGGGGGTGAGCGCTATTGGAGGTATGTAGTAGGATGCCTTCATGATTGTATCGGAGGGCACCTTGGGATGTAGGTATATGGGAGGGCGCCTTTGGAGGTATGTTTGAGGGCGCCTTAAGAAGTTTTTCAAAGGGCGTCTTTGAAGGCTTGTGGGAAAGCGTTTTTAGAGATGTATTGGAGGTCGCCTTTGGAGCTATGTGGGGGGGGGGCGCCTGCCGCCTTCATAGGTGTATTGAAGGGCGCCTCTGGAAGTATTTTGGAGGGCGCTTTGAAAGCATGTGGAAGGACGCTTTCAGGTGTATCGGAGCGCGCCTTACATTCAGTGGAACGCGCTTCATATTCAGCCGGAGCGCTCCTCACATTCAGCGAAAGGCACTGAATGTGAGGCGCATTTCACGAACCGAAGGCGCCTTCGGTGCATGAGGACGCCTTCGATGCCAAATGGGAGGTCATGGTGGCAGTTGGGCCCCCCCCCCCTCCGTAGTAACATACGACCCTTACTTGAAAGGAACGCGCAGGCAAACTTGCCATCCTTTGCCATTAAGAGGGGCCGTCCAGCAGGGGCGTAGCTTCTCCAAAAAAGTTGGTGAGGGGGAGGGAGCTGGGAAAAATGTCTTAAAGTACCTTCACATTTCACAAAATACAGATTTCTCCCCAGATTCGACCCACTTCCTCGTACAAGTTAGGGTGACTGAGGACAAGTTTGGGGGGTCCCCCTCAACTGAATTGGAAACTACGCCCCTGGCGTCGAGTTTGCGCATATAAGGATAGGCACGGTTTTAGTTTGTGCATTTATCATTACATATACCAAGAAAACTTACCTGTCGTCATCAGCAGGGAAACGGTCATTAATATTTTCGGTATCTTGCTTGTATTGTGACATACCGAAACAGCAGAAATAAACACACTGTGAACTCGGCATGGTTTCGACGTAAATTAAACATCTATAGTACAAATAATCGCTATCAGTTTTATAGGTAAAGTTAGTTATCGAATTTGATCCTGTTTACAAGTTGTTGCTATGGTGATGCTAAATCAGGTACCAACCTTCTCCAAAAGTATAAATTGTGGAGAATTTAGCATGTTCTGAAAATTATGTGGGAACTCTAAAGAGAAAGTACGATTCAAGATTTATCACGAACTAATTTCTGCTAACAGGCGCAAATTTTCACAATGTTCCGGTCGCTCCCGGTCGCTAAAAACCGTTCAGTCGCCAATCCCTGATATTCTCTTATTCCTGGTAAAAAGCATGCTAGGCACAAAACGAGCCTCCGATCGACGGATACCAAATTGACGCATATTTAATTCTGAACTCTACAATATTGTAAAGCCTATCCGAGATTTGAGAAACTCAGAAATATTGGGCCACGGAAAACGGACTACGGGCTACAGGCTATGTGTTACGGGCTACGGGCTACAGGCTACGTGGAATGAAATACGGGCTAGGGAGTAGAAGCGTAGGAACGTGACAAAAAGTGAGGGGGCCAGCAAAACTTCAATCTCGTCTTGAGGGCAACTCG